>WOGO01002800.1:0-15245 GCA_015342085.1 Leptinotarsa defecta | reverse complement strand
ATAAATTGATTTGGCAACCCTGAAAAAAATTAAAAAGATCAACCGAAAAAACAATTTCATCAAACAAAAAACTGAAATTACAAAGAAATAACATACAAGCAAAAACCAAACAAATAATATTTGGAATATCAATAAAAGCTGAAAATTAAAAATATAATTAACAGAAAATGATAAAATTAAAATTAAAAGATTTCAAACCATGTTTTGTCAGTCCGAACTGATGAAATCCATTAACAAATGTTTGGCTTACAAACTGAACAGGCGAGAGTGTTTTTGTATAATCCAATGTTCATATAATAGTAGTTATATAAGCAGTTTATCATGAAGATTCACACATTTTTTTGCATAAAAATGGAGAGGTAGAAATCAAAAATCTTTTTTTTTCATGAATCAATCTTTCCTAAAAATATACTTCTTTCAGTGTATGTCTATTTTATGAATGATATATGAGTTGAATATTATAAAAGACACATACATGATTTTCTACGTTACGTTCCTTTTGGAAACGTAAATCTGATATCAACCATTTCTTATTTGGTGCACCTGAAGTTAAATATTTATCAACATTGGTATTTCATTCAAGAATATGATATTCCTTCAAGAATATTAAAAAATGTATAACAAATGTGATATGGCGAGTGTGAGTATTTCAAATATTGTGAGAAACTTGATAACAACATGTAAACAAAGCATCATATTCATTTTGTAGATAGAATTGGTGTATAATGAATTCATAGACTTTCAGTATGCACAATAGGAAAGCTGTACATTGTACAGGAAAACTGAAAGTGGTGGTTGTTTTGAATTATCATCCAAAATATTCATTTTCCTAAAATGAGTTTATGATTTATGTAGAAAATTATGAGAGTCTCTACTAATATAAATGTGAAAATTTATGAGGATTTACGTATGTATGTATGTATGTTAATGGCTCTTTTACGCCTAAACAACTGAACGGATTTAAATGAAACTTTACAGAAATACATTTTATATATCATAATAAGATATAGGCTACAACTCACGAAAGTTCTACCTTATTTTGGTCACAATTTAACGATAAGTATTAACTGAGTCGGAAAAATTCTTGCTCCCTGAGAGCTATCTTGGCGTGCGCTGCCTATACCGTTGGAGTTACATGCAGATAATTTACCGTAAGATTGTTTATCTTAGCTAGTTCTAAATGAAAGTCCTCGATAGCATATATCTACGTCTTATATGGTAGCTGCTATATGCAAAATACTGAGCCATAAATAAAATTAAATTGGATACTGTTTTACAATGCACATTTCAGAATATCTGTCAAATTCTCATAAAAATTGATACACCTGTCGTTTTAAGTATTTAATATAGGAAAACTTTTTCTTTTACACTAAATTATTTGGAGAAATAGTACAAAAGTCATCACGATAACTTGACGCAACGCAGTAAGTCATTACACGTCGCGTCTACGGTAAGACGCCGGGGGGAAATTCGCGGGGTAAAGGGATGGTCTAAGCAATGAAGCGCCATCGCCGAGAACGCGACCCGAACGCGGGCCGACGCGTGAGGGCAGACGTCGTTGACGGTGGTGTTAGTTTTGCGAATTTTTTCATAGGTAACATAATTCAATTCTAGAAGCTGCCAAAGTTTCTGAACCAGGAATCTTGAAATATGCAGGTGGGTTCTTTATATAGCGTAAGTAAGCATCAAGAAAGGGAATCAGGAATTTTCACGCTCAAGGGGAAAATTGGGGTTCAAAGAGTGTATTGAATTTCGTCAGTTTTGAAGTTGGAAACCTGAAGTTTTGAGTTGATGAAAAAATATTGTAATTATTTGTTCAGAACAGTCTATCACGAAACTTAATGTGAAAACCAAATGTTACGCGAGCAACGCCGCGGGCAACAACTATTTATCTATTATTTCCTCAATAGTGATTTTAAGTACATCTCGTTTCTATTAGCTTCATACTTCCTTTATTTAAAGTAAAACAATTCAAGAATACTAAAGTTACTTCAATTGAAAGTGGTATATTTTCTAGGATTGATTAGTTTTGGGAAGAGCAGTCTTTTGGTTTCCCAGTCTACCACATTTATATGAAAAATTCTGTTAAACTTCCAGAGAAACAAAGAAAACACTCAAATTCAAAATGAAGTCTTTCAACAGATGTACGTACAAATATGTCCGTGTTATTTAAAACAATCATCAGTCAGTGATATTAGTTTTTTGCAAACATTTGAGTCAGGATATTGCTCTTACGCTATTCCGCTACCTCTACGTTACTAATATTATTTTCCTGTTTTCATGTAGAATGTAATGGATATTGGAATGGAGTTGAACCATACTTGGAGATTATTTTGCTCATTTCAATCGTTTTTCGTATCTTTCAAATTATATCATTTCTGATTTGAATTGAATTGAAAATCTGTGCCATTATTCTAGTGAAGTAACTAGAATTAACCCTGAGTATTCCATTAGAAAGAGCAAAGTTAGGGTAAAGATTATTATTTGGCCAGTAATTTCTCAACCAAATTTTGTACAAAAAATTTATCGCAACTTGACATTTGTTTCGCATGCTCTAGTAATTCACGTTCATTAATAATTTCAAACAGGAAGGAGTATCACTTTTCATGAAAAAAATTCTGCGTCCGCCATTTCACGTAATTAGTTAATCAGATACAATTTAACGAATAATTGATTATTTCCTCTACAGTTCAATACAAGTGATGCTTCAACTGCCAAGAAATATGAGGGTAATCATTATTCGTATTTTATTTTGATTAGTTTCGGATTAATTCTCATGACGGTAGGAAACTAGTCAGTTTAAATTTTTTCAAGTAGTGAATAATATGAGATAGTGATGACAGAACAAACTCGTTTCAATTAGATTTCAAATGAGTATACTCTGGAATCGATAGCTATTAATATGCTATTTGGGCTAAAAAATAAGCAATTCATCCATATAAAAACACTTTAAGAACATACCACTTTTTTACCTGCTACCGAGTGTTCGTTATTTTTTGTTCATGTGTCTAGCATTTCATCATATTTTCAAAAAAGCATTCAATAATGAATATTCATTTCATAAAATATCTAAAGAAACCTATCGGACGCTTGGGTATTTTTCTTAAGAAGAAATTCTTCCACTCTTGTTCTCTCTTGGTCGTGAACCAGGTAGAGAAGGGGATCCGAACTCCTGATGCCTTTACAGTCTCCATCTAGTTCCATTCAGTTCTATAGGCTTTCCAAACTCAAGTCTAGGGACTTTCTGTTGTCCTCATGCAAACTCCTATGAAGTTCTCAACGTTCAGTTGATACAGCTCCTCCCGAGTCCATTTCAACACTCCAAAAGGGTAAAGTAAGTTTGAAATGCCATTCAATATTTGTAGCAGTTACTTCGTTTTTCCCTGTCGATCCTGATGGACATATCTATGGCCGTCTGTACTGTCGTTACCACTTGGGATTGACATTACTTCATCCCAAAGTTTCTTCAGATCCAAATGGTGTGTGATGCTTCTGTTCACAAGCTGCACATTCACTGCATAATTCACGCATCCTTCTCTCTTAAGATGAAACGTGGTATATTTGTCTATTCCAGATTCCACACCGAAATCATTGCATGCGTGTACTCTTCTACCAGCCTACCAGGACTGATGAAATTCCTCTTTCAGAGTCATAAACTTCAAAATCAGCCTTATAGAGTTAGACGCAGAAAATGTAACCCTTCTGACATCTATCTGTTTGGACTTTAGCTTGGCCAGATGTTATGGTGTCTCTCAGAATTTCATCAATTGCTTTAAGCAATTGGTTGAATAACGCAAACTCTTTGCTGTAATCTATCCAGACCAAAAGGAAGTAATACGTTGGTGTGTTCTTCCAATAATATCAATATCCATCGTGATATTGCCAAGAAAGCAGCCAAGAAAGCAGTTGTTTTCTAGCAGGCATTCATCAGATCCTACAGTGTTGGTAGGTTGGGAGATTGAAATGTTTCAAAATTTTATTCGTCAATGTTTATTTTCACTGTATAATGATGACACGCATTTGGGAATGCAGGTCAAATATAGCATTTCCCTGATGGTCGAGAAGAACTACATCAGACTGAATAGTTCCGATGAATTCGACACTTCCTGTTCTCCACAACGGATTCAATATCCGGCACCATACTGTGTGAAGTTGTTACTTACATGGGTTAATTTTTTTCAGGAGGGATACGTTATCCGCTGTTACTATGATGCTTGTATCGTCAGCATACATGAATGGCTTGAAGTTGATGTAGCAGCAGAATAGACAGATCTGACTGCCAATGGCATCACATGAAATAGAGATAATTGATTTTCAAGAAGATGAAGAATTTGATGTTCCTCTCTAGAACCAAACTACAAAAAACTGGCTCAAGACCGTCAGTGTAATTTCTCACATTAATTTTAGGTCTTGTGTTCCATAATTCAGAATTTGATTTGAAACCAAAGTATTTATAGCTAGTATTTTTATTAGTTGTTTTTTCCTGAACCTCGTAAAAATTTTCCAGCAGTTACCGTATCCCACCTAAAACTACTTGCCGACCCCTGTCCTACAGTGTGGGAGCCTTGGAAAGGATGAACGTTTCGAATTTCATTTCGAAATATTCATTTTGGTAATTTGCTTGAATGTAAGAGACAATTTTTTGTTGCACCATTATTTTGAATCAAAATCTCCTCCGTCATACCAGGAAGAACTTTGTAATTCAGTGGGCAACAAACGTTTCACATGCATTTCACAATCCTTTCAGGATTATATCCCCAATCATTTCGCCGCCCCCGCCCTCGGTTGATATGCAAGTCATGCGGTTGATGTGTTGCTTAGGTAATTCCGCGAGGCGTCCGGAGACCTGCGGCCCGAGCAACATGTCTGAAATAGCAAAGACGGCGGTGTGGTGGAATTAACATTCAGAGATGTAGTCCTGTCCCATCCGCTTGGCGCTGAAATATGACTCGATCACGCTCTGGGATAAGATGAACCGAATCCATCATTTTGATGTCTTTGTTCGCTTTGTGAGACTCTCTCGGCTCCCTCGCCGTAAAAAAGCCGAAACGTAGAAATCCCCTGATGCAACGGGGTTGGTCCGGGAAATCCATCAAATTGTCATTTACTAATGGTGTCTCGAGAAACGGTCCCTGGCGTAAGCTTTACTTTGAAAAGCGAGATATTAGATATTGTTTCCGAGTTTTTGTAATGTAATTCAGTTTGAGCAGATGAATCATCTATTTGTTACTAACACTATCAATTTCTTCTGCTATTCAATACGTGGTACACATTTCTATCGACAAATTTCACTTGATACAACCAGTAATATCTTTTAGGACTATTAGAAAAGTCTCGAGCTTAACACATAGATGGCGCTATTCACCGCTTTTTCAGTTGGTGCTAACCTTCAAAAGAAAGCTGTTGAAATCTCAAGCAAAGCAATGGCCTGAAAATTGTCCAAATGAGGCAGTATCACCAGAAAACATAAAAAAATCCACAAAATCATTTTGAATGATCAAAAAGTGAAGTTGCATGAGTTAGATTACACTGTGAAGATATCAAAATAATGTGTCGGCTCTGTATTGCAAGAGCATCTGACTATGAGAAAGCTTTGTAGAAAGTGAATGTCGCGCGAGCTCACTGTTGACCAAAAAACAAGAACGTGACAAAGGGTGAAACATGGGATCCATTACTCCACTTCGGAATCAAAACGACTGTCATCTGAGTGGAGAGCAACTGGTGACCCTCGTCCATAGCTCCAAAAAGCACAACAATCAGCTGGAAAGATTATGGTCTCGGTATTCTGGGATGTGCGTGATGTAATATTTATCGACTATCTTGAAAAAGGAAATACCAGCAACAGTGAATATTATATAGCGTTATTGGAGGCCGGAATTGCAAAGAAACGACTGCATATGTCGAAGAAAAAAGTTTGTTTCATCAATAGAACGCACCGTGTATTGAAACAATCAAAACAATGGCTAAATCTACATGAATTGAACTTCGAATTGCTCCCACATCCATTGTATTCGCCAGATTTGGTTGTCAGCGACTACTGGCTGTTAACAGGCCTGAAAAAAAATTTCACCAGGAAAAAATTCTGTTCGAATGAAAAGGTTGTTGCTGCGACAGGTATAGAGAAAGTCTTATCTGAATTTATCGTGAGAGTTTTAATGGCCAACCATTCAATAATATTTGGGAAGTCGTTTTCGCCGATGATATTCAATTCAGCCCATATGTTTGAATGATAAATAACTACTGTGTCGTCAGCAAAACTCACTATGTCACCAGATACATCAAGATTGAAAAGATCATTTAGATGTATATTAAAAAGCAGAGGGCCAAGGAATGTCCCTTGTGGCACCCTTTATTCCATTGACTCTCCAACCATGACTTCATATTGTCTATTTTTCAGGTTGTTTTCAAAGAGTTCAATTGCGATTTCACGAAATCCAATTTTTTCTAGACCTTTCAGAAGTTTATCGTGACAGACAGTATCGAATGCCTTAGCTAGGTCGACAAAAATGCATAGGGAAGGTCTAGTTTTATCTAAATTGTTGTAGATCAGCGTTGTTACCTATGCCATTGCATCTTTCGTCTACCTAGTCTCTCTAAACCCGAACTGTTTGTCTGATAAAATGTTGTGTTAAAAAAAATCTGTTTAAAAATCTGTTTTTCCGTTGCTGTCGCACCCCTACTAACGACAACGCTCAAAAGTCGAAACTTGTGCGAGCTAGGGACTAACGAGGTCTTACCTTTCAACGTGTGTTTTCGAAATGATTTGTTATTCTCTCTTTTAGGGTTTTCTCGAATATTTTAGCTAGATTGCTTGTAAGCGATATTTGACTATAGTTAATTATCTCTTCCTTACTACCGTATTTATGAATTAGTTTTATTATAGCGTTCTTGAAAGCTGTTGGAAATGGTCCTATTCGTATAGCCTTGTTTTCCAAAACGGTAAGCGGTTTAGAAATCTGGTCCAGAGGATTTCTTTGATATAAGAGATTGTAAAATTTTTTTCACTTCTTTTTCATTGGTTCCAGAAATAAATATTGAGTTGATATTGGGGTGTTGTTTGAGTTTTCCCACCTCACTATAATGACACATGAATGCTTCAGCTATTTCTGAGGGTTTGTTAGAAAGTTCTCCCGAAGAAAGTTTCACTTTCCTGATTTTTTCGTCCTTATTACTCGTGTGACCTATAAATTTGAGACATTTCCATAGTTTGTTAGGGCAATTTTCATTCCCTTGTAATTGTTTTCTGTAGAAGTCAGCTGCAGTTTTCTCAATTAGTTATTCCAATTTATTTTTGTGAGATTTGAATTGTCTTTTAAGGGTTTCATCCTCTTGTATTAACCAGTTTTTGGTATTCACTGATTCTAGTCATCATTTTTTGATCCATTGTGTTCTTTTGACCTTTTTCCTATCGATTCCTTTCTTCAGTATATTGAAATCAATTTTGTTACTGATGATTCTTTTGAATTTTTTTGTAGCAAATTCTATATCAGGTTCATTGTAGGCATCGTCCCATGTTTCTTTCCCCAATGATTCTACTAGCTTTTTCCATAAGAATACTCTTATAAATTACGGTGTTTAATTTTTTTATTTTCTTCTTCAACTGTCTGATTGATCTGTAAAATACAGGGGAAGTAATAATACAGTAATACAGTAGATAATATTCATTTTCAGGACTACTATTTTGAAACTGCTTCCCATAAATGACAAGGAAATGGTAACAATAGTGGTGATAGCCAGATATAACGTAAAAATTATATTACCAGTCAGCTGATAAGCTAAAGTTTTAGATTTTATTTTAAAATTGCGTCACCTTTTAGTCATAGAAAAACAGCTGTCTGGAATCTCCCACCATCATTTTGTTTTTTGTATTCAAATACGGTTACCAGACGTCGCGACTAGTTAAACAAAGTGATTTTCCTTGTACCAATCGCGCAAGTCCATCGATAACCAACTGGTTATAAGTTGCAAAGAAATGTTAACTACATAATTTTGTTTCAAGTCTCGTGTGACCGAACACTGATTATGGTTATCTGGAATTGCCATCTCGGTTATACTACATATTAATGGCGGCATGCATTATGAGGCCGGTCTCAGGAAACCTCAACCGATCGTTTAGACCTGGAAAAAATTGATAATGAAGCGGATATGTTCTCAAGCGTTGGACACAATAGAAGCAGGTTTACCTTTCAGGTATTTTCGTAATAACAATAATCATGTATGTTGGAAAGAAAACAAAAAGTTGATTGTATAACAGAACTCGTGAAAATTGTTGAAATTTGTGTATATCTACAGGGATACTCGAAAAAAGCGGTTTTTATCTCCTCAATCGCCGCAAAACGCCGTCCTTCTATGGGACTCTTCAATTTTGGGAAAAGGAAAATATCGCACAGGACTAAATCTGGTGGATACAGTGGCTGAAGCATAATTTAGGTATTTTTAGCTCAAAAAAAATTGTATGTGTTTTTGATACCTTCATTCCATTTTTCACACAAAATCCAATGCAAATTCTTCAGTCCATATTTTTCGATAGCAAATAGCTGAAATCGCAAAGCACTTCAAACTTTTATGGCTCTCACCAACAAACTGAACATGCTAAACAGTTTCAGCTGTTGGAGATGAGCGCACCAACATAAAAAATAAAAAAATTGCTGATTGAATGTATATTCCCCGCGAAACTTGAATATTTTCATTTTTTTTAACATACCTCGTATAGGTAGGATTGGAGTCTCCGATGTGAAACGAATCTATTGAGAACACGTTTCCCATAACATAAAAAAACACTGTCTTTCGACATGACTTTCGCCAAAGAGTAGAAATAAAAATCTCAAAGTAAAGAACATTATCTCGATTTAAAGAAATCTTGCTCTCCTATATTCATAAAGAAATATTTTTATAAACTGAGAAATACATTCTCTCAATTTTAATTTGAATCATTAATTCAAATAAACTGAATAAACGCTTCTTTCAAGTAAAAAAAAATTCCACCAAGATTGTGCATAAATTTCAATAGAAATCATCGCATTATCTCAAGAGAAGTAAGTAGGTATGTATTCTTTATTCTGAGCAAAATTTACCTCTAAGCAAATCTGTTTTGGGTTTTGAAAGAATGATTTGTTAACTTGGAACACTATTTAAATATTTCCGTAGGAGAAATCAATTGTTTTCTTCGAAGAGAATCATTTTTCATTCAAACGCTTCTATATGTATAAATCAAATAAACTCATTTACTTCATCAAAGATGAACTTTTGCCTCTGTTTGTAAACTGTCCATTTCTTATGGATGTCTTTAGTTACTTGAATCCAAATTATCTCATCTGTAACATGAAAAGCTATAAGTGGTAAGAGAAGAAATTGAATAATAAATTACGATTGCTTTATTTCAAGCAATTGCAGATTATCCTGAAAAAGCATATGATAAAAAACAAAACGTAATAGAAAACAATTTTCAGAAAGGCAATGAATCAATTTATAAGTAGTTTTACACAAATGAAGTTTTTAAAACTAGTTGTCATTCTGTTAAATAACATTAAAAAAATCACTATCATCGAGTTCTGCATTCTGCTTTTGTTTATCCACAATTGCCAGAACATCACTTGGATTCTGAATTCTCGAAACTTTTGAAAGCATCTAAAAACTTGTTGTCATGTACCGGTCTTAGTAATTTCAATCGTTTCTCACTTATTTTGTGGTCGTTCTCTATGGCGCCTCTAGGCTTCTGTGGTCTATGAAACGAAATATTATGTTCTTTGTAGCGAGTTACTGTAATTCGCTTAGTTTGACCAACATGATTTTTACTGCAATCCCCACAGCTTATTTCGTGAATCCCAAATTTTTCCTTCTCCGTCATTTTGTCTTTCGGATTGACCAACACTTGTTGAAACGCACGAGCTATGAAAGAACCATACATTTTGAGTCTTTGTCTTTTTGAAAAGTTGAAGAATTACGAAGACATCCTCTAATTTTTTTTCCGAATTACCTTATCAACTATGTTCGTATGAAACCCATTACTTTACTGATAACTATTTTTTATATATCATATACCTATTTCTTCGCTACAAGGAAACGTGAGCAGCACAAGAAAATATAAATTTGAAAAAGGTATATAGCAAGGAGAGATTGATTTTTGACAAAAAGGTTTCGGTTTTCCCTTCTCCATCTTCATACAAAAAATGTGGGAATCTTCCGAAGAAAGCAAGAAAGCCATTCATTTTGAAATAAACTCTTCACAAAGATGTGCAGATCAGGCATGTATGAAGATGGAGTCTATAAATATTTTGATATTCTTGATTGTTAATCTCATAGTTTTTTTGTGCTGTATGCTGTATGTTATCTGAAAGGATTGAATACAGATATTATTACCAGTCTATATTCAAAAGAATACAAGAAAATATCATTCTATAAGTTAAAAAATTTGAAATGAATATTCCGAGTCAAATTAATGTTCAAAGTAGATTGAAGAACGTTGATGTTTTTTAAATATATTCTGAGTGATAATAACAGTATAATTATGAGTCCTAGGGAAATCACCACAACATGTCTAATATTTTTCTGCAGATAATGGCATTCATTAGTCTACAAACTTTTGATAAAGGACTCGTTATGTCAAAATTATTCAACATATCGCAAGTTGAACATCCAGCAAAGAATTCCATTGTACCTACCCCTGGTTTCTAATACCCGAAACCATCGTCTTGATGGCGAAGAACATCAGGTATGTTGTCCGCTTTTAAAGAACAGTTAGGGCTCCCATAATGGCGTGTAAAGTTTTACATAATGAGGTAGGTTTTGGGAGGGGTTCTCGAGAGACCCGCATCATTTGTTAGAAGGAACCGATAGCCAAGTAGACAGACTATCGAAAATGGTTAAGATGGTTGATGTTTGTTCGGTTGTATCGAGACACCATTGTGTAATGACACTTGATGGATTTCGTGGGCTTGCATAGTCTCGACAGGGAGATTTTTCCATCAAGTTTCTCACACTTATCGATTAAGTTATTTCTGGGATGAATAATGAAAGTTTAGTTTTGTTGCTACGTGAATTTCACACAAGGTTTTGATTAATGATGTAGTTGAGGTGGTTCCGCTTTTGTCAATGGCTTCGCAACTTCAAATTAATCAGAATATGTATTTACATATACAAAATGAATGGGATGCGTTTTGATTAGTTCAATAGGAACTTTCTACAGTCTACACAGATTCTACATAAACTGTGAATTATTATAAAGAGAAGCGATTTGTCTCATTGTTTTTGATAGATACATTCGAAATCTACTTGAGCTCCTTCATAAATGATTTCATGTATACAAATTGAACATGTGTTCTTTTTTATTAAAATAAAAGCCGTATCAAAAAGTTGTCTATGAAATTAAATTATTTGGCGTATGCGCCAGGAAAGTCGCTGCAAATTTCACTTTTCTATGGCTATTAAAAAAGCGATAATTATATGATCGTTTTTTGCTGGGTAAATATGAACATTCTAAATTACGTTTCAAAGCACACGTTACGGAAAAGAGCCTACGCGTCGTTGATGTTGGTATATCAGCAGAGAATGTATTTAAGTTTGGAAGTGAAGGAAATGTTGCGCGAAACTATGATATTGTCCCATTTCAATCACTGTGACATTGTGTATGGTTCATGTATAGATTGTAGTGACATAAATCGAGTACAACAAGTTCAAAATTGTTGTCTTCGAATGATGTATAACATTAAGAGGAGAGAGAGAATTTTCCATGAGCTGAAAGACGCGGGTTGGTTGTATTGTCGAGTATAACAGACGGAAATTACTGAATACTGAAATTCAAAAATCCTGAATATTTATAAAGAATAGTTATATATAGGACAGATGTGCATAACGTCAATCTTCGGAGAAAAAATATGATCCATATTTCTGCACACAATAAAGCCAGATATCTCTCAAAACCAGATATCTCTTCACAGCAATCTCCTAGATGTTCCCGATATCAATTCACTTTCAAAAAAATGCCAAAAAACATCTGTTTGAGAAGCAATGAAACAATATTTTTTTTTGTAGAATATTTCTTCAACTATATTTGAGTTCTATTTTTATCCTGGTGTAACTATAGTTAGAATATTTATTTATTTTCGTTGCGATTTATGTGGAAGAATTGGTTTTAAGACCTAGCATAATCCATTTATTTACCTCGTTATGTGATATGAAGAATATTTTATGTTATGTTTATGTTATGGTATGATTATTTTTTCACTGTAGTGTGCGCTGGTCAGGCCCTATCTCCCGAAGCCCCGATACATTCAGGAGGGCGCGCGAGCATTATCAACCAACGACCAATCCCCACGCCGTGCGATAAGTGATCATTGAGTTCGAGAATCATGTGCCCTGAGCAAGCTCAGTGAGCCAAGAATGACAGCCTTCTGCATCTGTCCGGCTAAGATTTTTGCCTTACTGCAACAAGCCGATATCATTTTAAGATTTGAGAGTAGAGAGCATCATTCCATCAAAGACTCCAATAATCAGAACAACCATCTTGGCCGAGTGGTCTGGATAGAGTCTGCGGAGTTCGAAGAGAAAATCTCGATATTTTATCCGTTTTTTCTCCTTTTGGATATTGCTCTATCTGTGAGTACAGACTTCATTCCAAATAACACAATAAAAATAAGTATAAGTGATTCAGATCAGATTATCTTGCGGGCCATTCCACTGTGGGGTACAGTGGAATGGCCCGCACTGTACCCCTCCTTCCTATCCAGCGATCCAAGATTTTGTGTATACAATCTCGCACACAGTTGGTGCGCCATCTTATTGAAACACAGTGCCATGTATTGTTTTCAACCATTTTTCAACTTAAACGATGAAATGTTTTTAAAGATTTCAGGTTACTGTAGATATACCTTTTCGAGAAGCTATAAAGCTGAAACTTCTTTGTCCAATTTTCTTCCGAGCTCTATTCGACATATTTTTATTTTCTTTGAATCGTGTTTTGTGGTCATTCGGTTCGATTTTTCTGTTATAGTAAATGCTGATGTTGTTGTAGGTATATAATTGTCTCATTTCTAAAACACCGAATTCTGTCATACGTACTTTTCTAGGGTGATCTTGAAAAAATGTATAGACATAGACATAGACATACGATCCATTAAAATCAGATAGATAAATATATATCCTTTATTAGTTCTTTGTAACGAAAAACCTTTTTGGGAGTAGAACATGTCAATTAGAGTAAACATAGAAGTAGTAAAAAATCATGGGGCAGTGTCGTTAATATTGGTTAAGAATATAAGAATATAAATGGCTACAGATGTATGAATAAGAAGGTTATCACAGTCAATATACTTAATGTAATATTATTATATTACATACAGAACACGAACTAATATATCTATATATAGGGTTCTAAAGAGACTAAACTACATCACAATGCAGAATGATACGACATGAAATATTCAACGCGAACAACATCAGTTTAAATTATCATTAAAGAATTCTTCCAGCGAATAATAAGCTTTGCAGAGAAGCAACGTTTTCAATTTATTCTTCACGATCATAGAAGACAAAGTTTTGAGAGATTCAGGTATCTTGTTATAAATATTAAGGGTTGAAAAAAGTACATTTTTTTGAAAATAGGTCAACTGTGTCTTTATATTCAAAAGGTTATTTTTGTTTCGTGTGTTGTGGGTATGATTCATAACATGAGTAACAAAAAGAGGTATGCTTTCTTTGACAAATACCACAGATTCATTAATAAAGAAACCTCTTAGTGTTTTTTTTTTCTACAAATATTTTTCACAGCTTTCTCCCTGAGAAAGGTTGATAATTTTTCTGAGACACCGTTTCTGCAATATGAGTATTTTTTGTGTATGTGCAGACATTCCCCACAACATAATGCTACTATTCACATGTCAAAGTACCTTTATACGTGGCACTTACTCTAATTACCATGTTCATCGTCAGGTTTTTGTAAAATCACTGGTTAATTGAAACGTGCTCTCTGCTCGCCTTCTCAACTATTCTCACTTGATGCGATAAGAATCGGACCAAGAAAAAAGTGGTGCATTTCAGCCATCTTCTCTGGAATTGGACAATTACGACCGTAGTCTCTTTTGTGGTAATCTCAATATAATGTGGGCTATTTCTTCGGTAACGTGGTATAACGTGAGGCATTTAAAACCCGTTTTGTGGCGCTTGCCGTAACGACTGACTTCACGTGAATGTTGTCAGGGTCGAACTGAAGGTCGTACTGCCCTCGAGCTATGGAATATTTCGTCCAAGAAGAATGTTTCCAACTGAAAAATTCAGTAGAAGTTGTTGGAACACACTTACATGGGCTGAAAAGTCTCGGGCCTGACATAGATGGCGCTTGTCTTATTGCATTCACCACTTTTTCAGTAGATACTAACCTTCAAAAGAAAGCTCTTTCTTTTATTAATCATATTCTACTCAAAACTTTGTGAGTTACTGTGCTGAAAGTGATACTACCTTTGTTATTTCCAAAACAATGCATCAAAAAAATCGTGTTTTAATTTTACACTGCTTCCTGATGAGAAAATACCGTTCAAGCGAAGCAATGACTTAAAAAGTGTTATAAGGAATCTGCTCCATCAGAAACAATAATTCAACGTTCATCAGCTGATTTCATTCGTGGTTGTAGCGACACCGATGATGCAGAAGGCAGTGGACGTCCAAATGAGGCAGTAACACCAGAAAATATAAAAAAATATACGAAATCGTTTTGAATGATCGCAAAGTCTCATGATTCTGATCAGTTTTTGACCATGTTCAAACATAACAAATTTTCGCATCGATATGTGACAATGGATGAAACATGAATCCATCACTTCACTCTGGAATCAAAACTATCGTCATCTGAGTGGCGAGAAAATGGTGAATCTCTTCCAAAGCGCTCGAAAGCACAACAATCAGCTGGAAAGGTTATTGGACCTCGCTATTTTAGGATGTGCGTAGTGTAATATTCATCAGCTATCTTGAGAAGGGGAGATACCATCAACAGTGAATATTATATTGCGTTATTAGAACGTTTGAAAGAAAAAATTGCAAAGGTACTAACCTATATGCCAAAGAGAAACAATTTGTTTCATTAAAATAACGCACCGTGTTACAAGTCAATCAAATCAACAGCAAAACTACATAGCAGGGGAGCCAACGATGCAAAGTGGGGATTTACTCGAGCGTCATTGAGACATATTAGGTTGCAAAGCTTAGATGATAAGAAGAAAAAAATGTTATATAATATATATCTTTTCATCGGTGGG
>WOGO01002799.1:0-15247 GCA_015342085.1 Leptinotarsa defecta | reverse complement strand
TTCAAGCGGAAATTGAATTGTGTGTGGAGGGATTAGAAGAATCCAAACTCACAGGCAAGTCAATAAAAATATTCTTGGACAATCAAGCGGCGTTGGAAGCTCTTGGCTCCTACCGAGCATCATCTAAATTAGTAGCAAATTGCCAAAAACGACTCTACCCGATAGGAAGACTTTACAAATCACCTCTGGTCTGGATTCCTGGCTATACTGGCCTGGAGGCAACGAGGCTGATAACTCTCTTGCAAAGGAGGATGCTGTAAGCAGCTTCATCAGATTAGAACCTGTCATTGGCATCGCTTTAGGCTTTGCCAAACAAAGATTGAACACCTGAATGGCAAGAAGATTCATGGACTTCTGGCTCACCCTTCGAAGCTTGATACTAAACAGTTATTGGACTACAGCAGAGCACATACTTTGTACCTGCCCCGCTGAAAACCGAATCAGGTTCTTAGAGTTCGCCAGAGCAGTACTCCTACTATCTGACCTGAAAGACCACTCACCATATAAACTAATCGGCTTCGTTAAGAAGCTGGGTTTATTTGCCCGGGTGTGAATAGGTGTGAGCCACAATAAACTCTTGCGGGTTGCTCTACTCATACAATCAAATTTCACTATTTACAATCAGTTTCATTAGATTTAGGCTGGATTGCTTTCTAAGGTCCTAATGTTGTTGGCCCTCGTTGGTTAAATATTTTGAAATCTGAAATAAAAGGAAGCAAAACACTACCAAAAATGCATTTTACAGCATTGATGACCATTTAACGTGAGTGTATGTGTTTCCGTGTGTGTTTGTGTCTATTTTGAGTGCAGTAGTGTTTTGTAATTTAGTTTCACTGACTATTCCTGAAACAGTTACGCATAAAACTGTCAAACAGAAAAATATAGAATTCACTTTATTTGATTCAGTCAATTCATTAAGAACAATGCCAGTGTCAACTGTCGCAAGCGATAATCTAGTAGTTGCCTCACCAGAAAAGGGTGGTACTACACTAATAACAAGACCCAACACTGAAATATATGAAGCTCTTGTACGATTCGGCCACATTTGAATACATTATCATAATTCAAGCATGATTAAATTGTATTCAAATTCCTTGACGTCTCAATCCTTTTCATTCACGCCAGCCCATAAACGGTCTCCATTTGTTAAGGTAAATCCTTATAATTTTTAATATAGTCAGTGTAAAGCATCGGGTATTGTAACTGTCACCAGACAAGCAAGTTTAAGTACGGCCTCGGCGATGGTATCTTCTCGAGCCGCGTTGTTTTCTACCAGCTTACAGATTATAACTTGTCCTTACAACTTATTCATATTGTTGTAAGTATTTGTGCATTTCTGACGAGTATAAAGATACCAGAGAGATGCATGCCTCGCGTTTGTGGCTAGTTTTATTGCGAATGCCCTTTGAGATAAGGTTTTATTGTCGGTGGAGTGTGCTGCGGAATTTGCATTTACACTCTTCAATTGTCTGAAGTCTGCGTAAGAACTCTATCAACGATTGTATCCATCTCACCAAAATTTTCCCAACGAATGAATGAAGGAGAAATCTTGGCCAAACGTTTCGCGAAAAAATGCCTCCTACATCCAATGAAGTATCGTTTAGACTGTCCTAGGGAGTAGAGAATAAGTCTAAACGAATTAGGCTCTGTTGATTGATTACAAATAATATATTGAAAAATTATAGCAATGGTCGGTACCAGTTCAGTGCTTGAGTGTAATAAAAATAATAAAAACAATTTTACCTATTCGATTATCAGGTGTGACACTTTATAAGGACTGTGTAAAGGTTATCTCGATCTCTCTGAGGATATAATAGAAAAATGTTCGAGTTATTATCCGAGCAAAGACTCCAGTGAAACTGGAAAATAGTATGAAGGGGCATCGGAGAAGCGTATTGCTGGACTCAGCCGAGAGGCCTTGGAAAATATTGGAATGAAGGGAAACGCACGTCCTTTATTGAAAGATCATCTCAAAGATAGATAGTTAGACCCAAGTAATATTTCCATATCATTCTCCATAGCTTATTCAATACAAATATGCTACATATGTGATATTTATAGAGGTCTTTGAGTTTCCTGAAAAAAATAGTCCATTTAATTATCCTGACGCATCGAATTCCAACGTGAATTTTTCAATATCGATGGAATTGTTCTTATATGTCTGTGATTTGGAAACAAAAAGTATACATCCACGAACAATCCAACAGATCAAATCATTTCTCATAATTTAGTTTACTTTATACAAATACACCACATCAGTATTTCATTTTGAGGTTTCTCAAGTTTCCTGATGAAAATAGTGTGTCCATTTGATATTCCCGAAGCATCAAATTCCTCTTGGCCTTGTTCATGAACATTCATATAGATCATATTGGTTCCAATAATTCAAATCAATGAATATAAATATACTTCCATCAGTTTTCTACTAATAGAGTTCTTTGAGTTTCATTTAGAAAAAACAGTGTTCATTTGGAATTCCTGACGCATCGAATTTTTCAATAGCGATGAGAATATTTGTATCACACCGTATTAAAAAATATTTTATGCGTGAAATATACTATTAATATAGTTCCTTGAGTTTCCAAAAAAACATTTGATATTCCTGACACAAAGAATCAAATTCGATCCTTTTTGAACGTGAAAAATAATTATTTCAAGAATGGAAAAATTATTCATAAAGATCATATCGTTTCTCATGATTTAATTTATAAATCACAAATATAGTACATTAATGCTCTACCAATAAATTTCTTTGTTTCTTTCAAAATACCGTGTTCATTTAATATTCCTGACGCATCGAATTCAAATTCACCTTGTTCGAACGTGAAGTTTATAATATCGATGAATATGTTTGTATCTACTATAAAAAAAAATCATATTATTTTTTCAATAATTTGTTTTATTCAATTGGAATATACTACATTATTGTTTCCTCTGAAGAGTTCCTTGAATTTTATAAAAAAAAAAAAAGTGTCATCTGATATTCCTAATGCATCTAAATCAACTTTTTCCTGTTCGAAGGTGAATTTTTCTATATCGATAAAAATGTTGGTGTTTTACTGCAACTTAAGAAAAAGTCTTATTATGAAATGACAATTCATAAAGATTATAGAATTTCTTATGATTCAATACGCTTGATACAAGTATACATTAGTGTTTTATTCATAGATTTATTGAGGTTTCTGAGAGAAAAAAATGTGTCCATTGGACATTTCTGACGCATCGAATTGATCAACCAAAATAATTTCTGAGTAGTTCAAACGCGATTTTTCAAATATCGATGAAAATGATCGTATCTCAGATAAGGATCATATTATTTCTTATAATTCAATCATACCTATAGTTTCCTCACGAAAAATGTGTCCATTTGATATTCCTGACGCATCAAATTGATCAACCAATTTAACGATGGATACTAGGAATCAGGTGACAGCCTCTACGTTTATGCAAATCTAGCCACATTACATTTCACATTACAAATTTGTAAAACCACCGGTACTGCATAATTTATTATAATTCCTCGCTGGAAGTTTGTCATTCGCTTAACATTTCCATTTCTCAGAAACCGAATAAATATATCTCCTATAATGTAAACCAACAGTATATTAAAAGTCTAGACGCGTAATAAATGAAACATAAACTTCTGGATATGTTAATAAACTTACATAAAAATGCATCGAACTTCTCCACTCCGATCTGTTCGAACAATATATCAAAACAATTTATGCGCCTTTTATTGATGTAAAATCTCGATTAAATCCAAATTAAATATTTTAATGGTCACACAAGGGTCCGCCACTCCCTGTACGTCGGGAGGATGCTGTAAAAACTATATTATCACTTCGAGTCAGTCAGCGGGGGCTCAACAAAATATTACACCTAACTCCAAACGTGTTAGACTCGGGGAGAGAATAATAGTCCGGTTTTCTTGTAATTCAGAGGCTTCAGATTACAGATAATGCCGTATTGCCGGGCAATAAGTCAGAATATTAATAATGGCCCTTTTTGTGTTCAAGGGAGTGCACAGGATTATGTTGAGATATTTGAATACCACTTTATGAAGGAAATGAAGTCATTGGGGATGAACTAATGGAGATAAAGTGTTTGGAATTGTCTGTTTCTAACTAGGTATCTTCAATGATTCAATTCGGAAGTCGGTCGAAGTATCAAATTCATCATCACATTAAACTATTGTTCAGAGGAAGTTGTTCCCAGATTACACACGGTTTTCTCAGGATATTTCAATTTCATTAGCCACTTGAATCCCAGGAATTTTCATCAGGTATCCCATGAATGTTCTAAGAATATTACAATGGAGCATTTGTACCCTCCACAATACATCCCAGAAATGATGTTGGTCTCAGAACCATGGGACATCGTGTGGTCATCATAATTATGTACTAATCTCCCAGATGTAGCAGCATACCTGCTTTATCCTTTTCGGTATTCCCAAGACGTCCTCCATGTGAATACAGGTGACAGGTGCTATTGATATTGATAGTGATATCTTGGGTATATCTTAGGAAGTCTGATGGATGATTTGACATTGTAATATCTGGGTTACTATTAAAAAAAACAGGAGATGAATAATTCAAGTATTGTAATTTATATCGATCCACCTTTGGTGAATATTATTAAAGTATTCTTATTCATTCCAAAAATAACCTTAGATGATATGAATGGCCCGTAACATTATTCTCCATATAACGTATTTCCTGCTGCATGAAGGATCTGCAGAGCCACGATGATCAATATTCAAGTTGTATCAAATACAATGGAAAGAATGTTTGAAGTTTATGTTGGATAATATACCAGTAAGTGCGGCATTGAAGCTAATAATCATCATGATTTGAAATCAACCGGTCATAAGAATTAGTAATGACTACTAATTTATTCAGGATCCATTTTGCCATCAATTTTTGTTTGATTTTTCTTATAATAAGTAAGTTATTCTTGGAAATACAGTCAAAAGCTCAAGTAATTTGGTGACTCAATTATCTAAAACAATGAATCAAACTGCAAAAAAATTGTAAGTAACCTATATTGCCATTATATCATCATTTGGTGTTGATTTGTGTGTCTTGAGTCTTTACAATTGCATTGTTTTTCAGTTATTTTACTCATTGGATGTAGTTTATGAAGAACGCTGTTCTCTTGAGATATCTCAAGACAAAGACAACCTCTTACCTAGAGATTTGGAGCGTGCAATTCTGGAACCTCTTTCCAGGAATTGATTGATACCAGATATATATGGTCTGGAAAGTTTCCGACCTCAACATGAAAATAGCAGCATTCGTGAATAAATGCTCGTGAAAATGCATTTTGAACGCAAAGTCCAAAGAGTGAACCTGAAAATGGCAATTGTTTTCCGGTGTGTTTTCCGGTTACTTTGTATATGCATAAACAATAACGATAAATCTGCATTCCCTTCAGAAATCGATGAAACTGATTTTGATTTCAAAACAAGTTTCACTTTGCTAGAGGTTGTATCGATCCCTGGATCATGACGACGCACTAACCTACCTGAAGATGTCAAACCGATGGGCGAAACCTAAGTACAGATACCATTAATAATTCATTCCAGAGAACTGTTATCCTGGCGAGATCAAAAACAGACACTTCCCCTGTGCCTCTGGACGAACCCCGGGCGAAAGGATCCCAGCAGGCTGCCAACATAACGAACGCCCGCTGCGCCTCCAACAGCTGTCGCTGCAGCAACTCGTTCGGTAGACATCTTCATCAGGACGTGGCAGGAGAATTATAAATAAAATGAGCATAATGCCGAGATATCGCTTGTTGAATTGAACAGAGGCCTCGGTACGCAAACGGTGAATGCCACGCGTGGGTGAGACAATGCATTCGTTTTGGTTAGGTTATGTTGTCCGTGCACTGGATGGTGATCTTCGACCATTCATGCTGGCGGGGAATTTTGTTTCACGCATGCACTGTATTTACGGTCTTTATGTACAGATTTCACGGACGTAATCGGGAGGTTGCAAATATCCTAATGAATAAATAAATGGTAGATACTGATCTCAACCAAAGACGCGCGGGGTAATGTGTGGAGGAACAAATATTCAACATGTTCGGCACAAGAGTTGTGAATGAACAGTCATCCTGAGAACATACCCAGTTGAAACATGTGGTATGAAGTAAGAGTACTGCTTCCAAGTAGTAAAGAAAAAAATTCATTGCAGCCATGTAGCTTGCTGGGAGTTGCTTTCGAGACAATGATTCGTCGCTATTTCGTTCGTTTCCAGCTTCAAGGGTGGAAACATGATGGAAAAATGCATGATAAAGCTCTCATGGTCAAAATTATTCAAAGATAAACCTTATGTAACTAAATCTGCTATCAACCGCAACTTTCGATTCCATTTTTTGCAACAACAGGAAACTCTACTCAAATATTAATTCACTTCACCGGCATCTGCAAACGAATAGTCTCCATATTCCGGCAATAACCTGAACCAAAGTCAGGTGCTGCAACAGTTTTTGTTAGCTGTCTCAAGCTAGCTACGCACTGCCATATTCGTTTTGAAAAAAACTATGAAGTTTCCTCAGTAATTTGAAGTGTATCTCATGAAAGGATACACTACAGCCTTGAAATTTTGATGTTATGCGGTTCAAGATAACACCACATGAGATTACCAGATTCGTAACCTCCTTCTATCCACACTACCATTTTGATGATAAACAAGGTCGTGAATCTGATGCTTTTGCAATGGGCAGTGGTCTTACTCAGGTAATAAATGAAGATGGACCCGTGGGTTGGGCTACCTAACGAGTGCGTCCCCAGGAAGCAAATAGGGGAACGGCCAGGGGACTGGGAGCCCTGTCCGGAAAGCCAATGTGGCCTTACGGACTGGGTCACTGGACTCCTGATCAGTGTCAGGAATAAGTAAGGTGAGGGGAACACTAAAACTCCCCAAAAGCCTTTACGAAACATGCCACAGTGGATCAGCCTAAGCTAAGGTGTAAGGAATCGTGCCGACAGCTGAATGGCCGCAGGGTGATATGCGGTTATGAATGATCCTCTTGGGGAACTGGGCGAAACCTCATTACCTCATCGGCCTCCCTCTGGTAATGCGGGGCTCTGCCAAAGGTGACCAACTCTTTCCTTGCTACTCGTAAGACGGTGACTGGGGATGAATAGAAATGTCCACCCCAATCTACCGCTTGGAATGAGGCTGGACATAGCAGATCACCTCGTAATGTACTACAGCAAGGGCACTTCCTGCGGTGGGTTCCAAGAGCTCCGACTTGAGTACAGGCAAGGAACTGGCTGCCCCTGCAGGAAAGCTCCCTCACTTGTGCATCTCCACAGAGGGAACTCCAAGAAGGTTGAAGAAGCCGCGCAACGGTAGTAATGTCGCCGCACCTTCCAAAACCTTCGCGGAGGCCACCGTGAGACACCTCAAGGTTGCCAAAGAGTGTGTATTGTCGAGTCTTCAAAATCTACCGAAACTTCACGTAACAAATAATCTATAGTCAACATGAAGTATATTCTCAAGTCGCTTGAGAATGTATTCCACTTTTGAGTGAATTAACAGTAGATGATGAAGAACAACTCAAATTATTCCAAAACTAGCACTTTTTCCAATTACCAGAAATGCACAACTCTTCTTCTGCCTGTTTGTATTGATTCCACGCTATAGGTTCTAGTTCTTTCTTTTATTAACCCAAATTGGAATGAAATGAATGGAGCAAACATTGAGCTGCGTATCGCTTCACACACCCTAATTACAGGAATTCTTCCACTTAAAGAACGGGATCCTGATGGAGAAGTCATTATAATTTTTATTATTGAGGTTATTATTGAACAGGTGTGTAAGCAGACGGTGAATTGGATTCAATTATTGGTCTGGAACTGAGTGGTCGAGTTCCTGTATCGAGTTGAAACTTCTGAAGGCTACTTTTAACTACAGTGAGGTGGAACTGAAGTCTTCTTCAGTGATTCAGAGCACCACAAAATATCAAGATACCCCGTCTTCACCTCAATCAGCTCAGGTGGAAAGAAGTCGAAAACTGGTGATCGAAAATTTTAAAATATAGTTTGAGCCCTGAATGGGATGAGTACCGCCGCTATTGATTGTATGAATATCGCTGAAAAGAGAAAGGGAAATGGACCAAGATATGCCTATTGACTTCCACATCTTCTTCAACCTTCCTTCAATCTCGGGAACTCTGAAGAGTACTTCAGATAAAGTACTTCTTCAGCCTTCGTTAGTTTGAACAATTTTTAGAGAATCTACTCCAAGTCAAACTTCAATTCCAAAATATATTCGGGTATTAGTTACCATGAACATGTCTTCTCACGAAGACACAATCTATAAGATTGATAAAAAACCCAAACTTGCTTGTTCAAGATAAACAAGGGTTTTCCGAGACCTGGAACGAGGGGGATGAATCATTCCTGGGGGAGGAGAATCATAATTCAAGTTTCATCATTACTATTTCAGACTAAAGGATTAGAATATTTTCACAAACTGAATGCATGGAGATGTGAAAATAGAATTTTTCAAAGTTACCTAAATTACCCTCCCTCATAAAAGGGTCTACTCTCAGCCGCAATGCAAGTAAATGAAATCAGAGCCTATAACTGAAACATTCGATACAATTGACAGCGCAATTTTAACCTGTTACATATTTAATCAGTAACGGTCGGTGAACCAAAATTGCAAAATCAGCTTTCTTTCTCTTATTATAATATATCGCTGAAGAGAGCCCACTAATGCATTTTTACAATCATTGAATTCAATAATTGGCTCTTGTTTATGAACAGCGAATTTTTCTTTATCTAGACAATCTCAAACTTGTCCAAATATTGGAGTTCTTACCTGTCCCTTCTGGAAATAAATGAATGAGAATTTTATGGTGTGCTGACCTGAAATCTGGATCTTTCTATCTTCCATATTCGTTAGGTTATTGTTATTCTACATATAATATTTTACTTCACACATTCACTACAACTCTATTGTTTCTTCACTTATTTCTTTCATTATTAGCTAGAACGGTCATCAACTGCTGACTTGTATGCCAGTTTCATCACTCGATATTGCCATTTTTGATTCTAGATTTTCCTAGATATCGGGAAACATCTAGCCGTGAAAATACCAAAAACCTCCATACCCATCTCAAGACGATAACAACAGCAGTGCTTTGACGGATACTTTGAAGGAAACTGATTTGATGTGAACTGATTTTTTGTTCAACATAAAAGAGAATGCTATTACATTGTGAGCCATATAACCTTAGTCATATTTCGTGTATACCTTCCTGACTGATCTACAAACAATCCGTTCCATCCAAACTAATAATGGCCGAAGGATTATCATGGATGCGAAACATAATGGCTGTACATTCAATGCAACGTCGCTTCGATATCAAACTTAGAGTCGGATGTATGCCATTGTTGGAAAGTGATGTAGTGTTATGACGAATTAGTCCGATATGCCAGTTGTCTCTCAAGCAAATACAAGAGATGGTTTAATTAACACGCCTCGAGGAATTTACCACTGTTCGTTGGAATGAGCAGGGAGCATTGTTCAAGCCAAATGGGATATTTACGTATTTATATATGGATACATCATTCGGTTAGCCAATCCTTTCTTTTAGTGCAAAGAAAGAAACACCCAAAGAAAAAAACACGTCACAGATTTGAAATCGCCTATCAAGAAATCTGATGATACATATCTGGAAAGTCGATAATGAGAGTTCTTTCAATTCTGGTGGTATTTTATTCATACATTTGGCAATGTGATGAGAAAATTATATTCTGTGAAATCATGTGTAAAGCATTGGAGAAAAAGGTAAAATTTTTTGTCGAATATTATCATTAAGTACATCAGAGCAAAATATTGTCCCTGTCACTTTATCAAGATGGTTGTTCTGATTATTGGAGTCCTCAGTGGAATGATGTCCTCTCTACTCTCGAATTTGAAAATCATACCGGCTTGCCGCACTTAGGGAGAAATCTTAGCCGAACAGATGCAGAAGGCTGTCATTCTTGGCTCACTGCGCTTGCTCAGGGCACATGATTCTCGGACCCAATGATCACTTACTCCACGGTGTGGAGAGTGGTCATTGGTTGATAATGCTGGTACTTCCTCCAGAATGTATCGGGGCTTCAGGGGATAGGGCCTGACCACCGCATATTTCGGTATAAAAAAATGGAAAAATAGGTAGTCTGGCATACGAACAATACCAGAGGTTCCAGTGCGAACTATAACAGTAAAAATTCAATTACTGAATATCTGAATAATGAACATGCGTTTATATTGTCTTAGTGTGGCAGACTGATTTTTGATGTAGTTCAAATGACTGAACTATGTAGTGCATCCTACACGGTAGGCCGAGAGTAAATCACAACAACTCGAAGAAAAGCCATAATCTAAGAGAAAGTTCAATTACCGAGAGATAAAATCCACCTCTTCAGCGTTTAACGCTTGAAATGAGATGTTATCTACCTAGCTCTGACTTTCATTTCGATAATAACCCTTTCCCCAATAATAAAGAACCAATTTACATTTTATTTATGTGCTCGAAATTGTTTGGAATGGAAATATGGATTAGTATCTAAATTACGACAAGAATTAATACACAGCTTATAGAATAGGCGTTGAAAGCATTGTTAATAAATTATTTCACTCGCGATGCGCCCATAAGCACGAACAACAAAAACTTACTCACAGATAAAAGAGATATAATTAGCGGTGATAAATCTTGACCGTGTGAAAAACAAATAAAAATCGTGACTTGCAACCATCCTCAGCCTCCTTTGGAGAAAGAAAGTAATTATATTATTGGACGACCAGTGGATCGGATCGATGGGGATCGGACCTGTTAGTTCAACCATAAGCATATATATTAACAGCATACAGTTAGGCAGAGAGTGACGTTAGTTATATGTTGGAGATAATTGACACACCTTCAGTCTAATAAACAATTACTTGGTCTTATCTATTTTTACGGTGTTGATCTTGATTGTGAGCGAATTGGCACAGCCACATGTGGTGCTCCTTTCAGTATCGCTCTGAATCTTCAATTAACTTTCTTCGAGGAAAGGTTAGAAATTCCCGCGAAGAAAATTTGAAATTTTCTAAATATATGGAAGCGAGCTAAAATCGACGCGATCAATTAATAGTGTCGTTTAAAAATTTTGATTCAAGTGATTTCGTCAAATAATTTTTAAAATTTTGAGCTAAAATAAGCAATACGTTGTAAGGATGACCTCAGGGTCAACCGTTTTTCAAAGTTTTTCACTTATTTCATTTCTGAATTTTATCAGTTCAAACTTACATTGTATAATATAATTAAAATCTGTGAAAGAACAGATAAAATCAGAACTAATTGCTGAAATATCGATTATATTGGGCAATATAAAAAATTAAAAACAATGATAATGAAAATCTGCAAGAGTTGAGAAATGAATGAAATATTGCTAGTTTCCCCTCGCTGTGTGTGTTTCTTGTGCTCGGCAATGCAACCTTTCAATGGCAGAGTGTCCGGTAAATGCAATTTTTAGAATAGAAATCCACGTTTGGTGACCTGGTTTTCGTGAGGTTGCTACTTGGACCCAATTCTTCTTATCCTTTCCGATAATCCTCTGATGTAGGGAAGTGCAAGAACTGGAGTAACCATTCTGATGAAAATGGCGATTTCCTTGGCAGTCCCTCATTTTGCGTAAATAATTCGTCCTTCAGTGCTTTCGGGCTCTGTTATACGAAAGAATGTCTCGAAGAAAAAGTAGATATCATCAATAAAGATCTGGTTACTCCAAACTGATGATGTAACAGACTTTGGACTTGAAGACAACAAGAGTCTCACTGGTTGTGACGGCTTCTGCACTACTACAGAGCACTACAGAAAAAAAATCTAAAGGCGCTCTGAGAGTTCGGCGAATCGGGTGTAGCCGAACCAGCAACCAAAAGTGCTTCCTTCTTCTCCTCCACTTCACCTTTACCAGCAAAGGCACTTCCTGCCATGGGCGCCAAGAGCTCCGCTGCTAGTCCAAACTAGCAAAATTCACCATGAATCATTTTCAACCCTTCTCAACCAAATATTTAATATACAGTGCGATCAAACTCAAGTCGGCCCTATCCCTAATTTCTTTGTTATTGAAGTTGTGACTGAAATTTAATGAGACTGGTCACTTTGACATTTATGAAATCTCCCTTTTGATCCTCCATTGATTTTCGTGACAGTTTATTCTGATCATTGAAATGATTTTTATACGTTCAGAAAAATGTGATATGCTTAAAACTCACACAGTGTTTCGAACGTTATAATGTATAGTTTTCATAAAGAATGATTTCAGATCAAGATATTTATCAATATCACACAGAGAATTCAGGTAAAATAAAAAGGATTTTGCCAAAAGTGAGCCAAAGAAAATATTTCTGTCTACCTACAAACACGGCTCTGTTGAAAATTACGAATGATGTAGCCCCAGATGAAAAATATCACCAGCTCTCCACTAATTGCTTGGAGCTTCGATCATATTTGAACAGTATAATTTTTCTACGGCTACAGTTCGGCGAAAGTTCGGAAAACAATCTAATTTATACAGTCCCTCTTTGGAAAACAACGTCCTACCTTCTTGTTATACCTCCATATTCAACGAAAACCCGATATTAGTCACATATTTCTCGCAACTCGTGTCATATTTCACCCGAACATTAAATTGTGACCAGTCGCTTATCTCGGCTATTTATCAATACACCCACAAGCGGGCGGCACCTGAGCCAAGAAATTAATTTTCAAAGTCCTTTCAGATTATTCGTTTGTCATTGTTACCAGCTATTCTCAGCTTCTTCATAATATTCGTATGAATATCTTATTATGGTCGTACCATCGCCACTGATTATGATGTATATTTTCAAGGAGTCGCTTTGTGTGAGCTCAAGTACGAATGCTTTCTTGGACGGGTCTTTGAGCTTGATAAGGACATCATTTGCAATGGTAAAATGGGAGGTATTTTTTTCATTTTGCTTGTACAGATTGAAGAATTACACAGTGTGAAGACTGATGATTTTGTAGAATAGTAGTATGTAGTATTTCGAAAGTTTGGGTTACTATTTTTTCATTTGATAATGATGAATGAGGTTCACTCGTACATCAAACAAATTACAGGATTGAAAAAGGTTTCAAATATGAAAATTCCTCTCACGCTGTTTCACAACTTACCCGTTCAAAAATAAAAAAGTACTTGAAAATTTTTAAAGCTGCCAGGTCTGTTCAATCTTACGTAACACCAAGTGATTCCTTATAAATTTTTGATGTGAGTAGCTCGCATTTTTCGTTAAAGATTATTGAAAGTTCTTAAATCGCATCGTGCTCAGTGGAAAAAAATCATAATTGTGTATTGGCACTTGGTTAATTTGCCGTTCCGAAGGATAGATTTGAACCGGTACAGATAATTTAACAAATTCTCATGTTGCATTATACTAGCATCCAACCCAGTGTTTTCACAATACCAAACCATTCAGTAAGAGCCACACGAAAATGATCATTATAAACATATTATACCATTAAGTATTATTATGTTTTCTCGAGTTCTTTGTGAAAGGATTAGTTTCAAGATCACAATTATAAACACTTCCAACAACTACCAACCATCAATTTATTAGTCAAAGTATCGCTGTGTATAATTATTCATCTCTGATACTTTCTACTGCTCATGAGACTGACTGTATTGTTCATAAATCAAGATGGAATGACACGTGATTGTAACAAATGATCGTTTAGGATATAAATGAAATCAGTTTTATTATACCGTGGGCAACCAAACTGATCTTGGGTCGTTGCTGAAACGATATTTCATTTCAAGACTATTTAAAGTTTTGCAACATCTACTTCTATTGTTCAATGCAAATACTTGAGGAAGTTTATTAAGTTACAGCTAAGCCACACCTGGCTTCAATCAATGCAGAGGTTCATGTTGTTCTCACATAAGAATGAAATCCCGACAGTGGTTCGGAAACTTGAAAGACGTATATACAAGAACAAATGAAATCAGGATGAATAGCTAAAGCATCAATTACCGAGCAGAAGACCAGCACACAGCGAGGAGAAACTAGCAAATCGGAAATAACAGACTCATCAACATAATATCAAGGGGTCCTAAGCTAGGATCATCTACAAGGAGGAACACTGGTTCAAGAGGAAGTTCAAAGAAGCTGCATATATATTGTCCAACGATGAATTCAGCCGAGCCAGCTTAAAGATACGCAATATATGGAAACCTGTAATCAAGCGGGAAAACGGTCAACTCTCACTAAGAGAGGAAGGAAATAGGGGATATGTGAAAGCGCTCTCATGACCTATGAATAGTCATCCCCCGGCATACAATTCTTCTTGAGCATCACATTCGAGAAAGTAATTGTAATGAAGTTTCAGATTTCAGGCGAAACCTCATAGACTTTCTGTTCACGTGGTTATTCATGTCTTTGATGAATTTGAAAGTCCGTGCCTGAAACGAGTCACTCTGAGAGAGCAGGAGTCTTGACCAGACAATGCTGGTAATCTTGTTTTATATCAGATAAATTATTGTAATAATACAATGTTTTTCAGATAATAATATAGATGTATGGGAGGAGCTGAATATACCTGTTGCATCAATGCATGAGTGTGGAATGATTATATTTTTGCCGATTCATTTTTAATTCTCTTGGCACATTTTTCATATTGATCCAAGCTACGGTAAGGAAGCATTCAGAATTGTTCATAAACAATTGTATTACTTGCAATCGGTACCTTTTTTTCTCCAGACTGGCGTTAGTTTTTGAGAAAAAGATAGATTTATATATTTCTGTTCGATGATCATGAATATCATGAATATGGAATCAAAACATAGCACTCCTTTCTACTTGTCGTATGTCACACGTCAAAAATATCATAGAAAACATTTGGGTTTCGCAAGTTTTTCTATTTTTCCGCGTATTACATTGTTCAGGAAACCAAATGGAACTTTCACAGGTTATTTTTCCGATGATTCTTTCAGTGGTACTACAAAATTGATATAGGAATCAATACGCTATTGTCAAATTCATAAAGTAATTAAATATTGATGAAACAATAATATAACCTCTAACTTAACCTAAAAAAACCTGGGAGAATTCGAGAAAACATATAAATTATTGTGAGTTCTTTGAAAATAAATGTTTTTTTTCAAATTCTAGTGAATGACAATATCATTTAGAACTTGAAATGTTCGAATGAAGGCTCAGGGCACGTGAATCGAAGGTAT
>WOGO01002798.1:0-15250 GCA_015342085.1 Leptinotarsa defecta | reverse complement strand
TATATAAATGTTAAATCGAAGGTTTTCACGGACAGGAATATGTTGAAATAATTCTTCGGGTTTGCTCCGTGTGGTGTATTGTCATCCTCGGTGGGAATGAATTTCGCAACGTTTCGACAAAGTCTCTTTTGTCATCCTCTGGCGATTTTTGTTAAGTGTTCGGAAGTTGTCATATATTATATGGAGTTCCAACCCTAAGCATATCCTGAAGCTGCTGGATTCCATCCAGAAAAGAGCCATCCCCCTCTTCTATAAATACTTTCACGAGAAGTGTTCAAGGTACTTGACACATTTGATTCCACCAAGACAGGTACATATCAGAAGTACGCGACGGACGGTGGCTGCTCATCGTTTTCAGGTTCAACTCAGTACACCTCAAACTTCACTGTTTAAGAACTTCCATTTGGAGAACTGCGTTTATGTGGAATAAACTTCCTGAGAACATTTTTCCAAAAGGATTTAATCTTCTGCGGCTCAAATCCAATGTGAATCGCTACTTTCGCACAGGCACCAGTCTTAGAGCGCCTTAAGGATTTTTCTGTAGTGTTTGTGTTTTGTCCATAATATCATGGAAAATATTCAGGAAGTGATAAATTTATTTTTCTAGACAACGCCAACCCTCGTAATTAGCAACCAAAGTGCGAAGCACCTAAATGAATTTCCATATCACTTCAAACCCCCCAATGAAAATGAATCCAGCCTTGCATACTAATCGAACGTAGCGTCGGAGCTTTAGAGTATCTGCAAAAATCTCCGGATGCTCAAAATGCGTTCCTTGTCGCTAATATATCAGGACGGGAAATGTTTCACGTTAGTAACATGATTTAAATCATTGTAATTACATTCTAGATCTTGCATTATTCGACTGGCGCTCCCTAAAAAGACCCGCTTCACTGAGATTTATCTTCCGCAATGAAGTATAAATACTATCTATCGGTTTCGAGGTGGTTGCTTGCCAGGTTCGCTTCCTTCTATCCCTTTGGTCATTAAGACTTTCCACAGGGAGAAAACGAATTGTCGGAAGTAGATCTGATATTGGAGGGATAATCCCATGTGTAATTTCGATCTGAGAAATGGACTTCTGTCTTATAGTTTCGAATTGTTATTTGCGATTGAAAATAATTGTTTGTGACTATCATCGCAGGTTTTTGGATATTTTCATCAGTACCCAAGTAACAAGCCAATATGTTTTGAATATTCCGAGAATCATATTTACATCCCTTGAATATGAATGTTGAATCATTTTTGAATAATAATTGAATGAGTTCCATATCGGATCTTTTTCCAATATTATTCATAGATATTAAAATATATATTTCACACAAGGTTTTGCATTAAGCGTTTCCTATCTTTGAATTTGAATTAAGAAAGTGTGTGTGTGAGATATCATCGAAAGTTTTTATTCGTTTGAAAGACCTATTAATGCCAATATGTGTGGAATATAACATCGTTCAAATGTACGCCACGAAAAGGTTTTTTTGTCAACATCTGTGGAACTAATGGAACATAATTATTCATCGGTCATTTTCACCTACTCATGTGCCGCCGTTTTTGTAATTTAATTGTTTGCTTTTTATTATAGGTAAATGTGCGTTTTCTCAGATAAATTCATCGGGTTGAAGATTTTCCCCCATCAAATTGAATTATCAGTGAAATTCCTCAAGATTTCAGCTGTGAATGATAATTTGAAACATTCGAATGTTGAGTTTCATGAGATTCAGATAAGACAACACGAAACGTGATTATTTCACACGTACTTACAAAATATGAACTGAATTCGATATTCGCGTAGGTTGTTAGTTCAAAAACACCACGAATCTACAGAACTTGATACTTCATTCGTATTATTCCTGTTATGTTGTTGCATTAACGTTATCATAAATATTTCTGCTGTGAAAATTTTTCTTTTCAAATAATGGCAGGTATCTTAGATTGGATGTCGAACAAAAGTGCATTTTTATTAAAAATCGTAGCTCCGATAGATTTTTCATACGAATCCTTTTATTAATAAAATTGTCTGAGTAACCTGATTTGTTGAAAAATATCTGTCATTTCAAAGTCTTGGGGTGTGGACCATCGGGTGTAGTTCGTTCCTGACTTTGTAGCAAAAAAACTGACTCCTGCATGAGAGCTTATCAAAGAAATTCATTTGTTTAGTCAATCACCAAAATTTGGTTGATTTTGAATAATCACTTGAAAAGTTATCAAAAAATATCATTTTTCATTTTGTAACTTTGAGGGTTCGTAATTTGGTTGGTTGGAACAAAAGTTATATGAAGTACTGGTGATATTTTGACCCCATCTATACATTTCCGAGAGGAAAAGAGAAATTCCAAGGGATACCCTGTATAATTACAATTTGAATCTGATGACCTTCTACCTATTTAATGACTAATAATTTTTCCGGAGTTTAGGTAAAAACTAGTCAAAATTTTAATAATCGGTTGAGGTAATTTCAGAGAATAACAATATTAATAAATTTTTGTAAACACCCTGTAGGTACTGAAAATTGAAAAATTTGAAGCATCAATCGTTTAGTATGAATCCTTTTCTTTGGAGTACCTACCCTAATGATAGGAACCAAAAAATATAATAGAAATGAGAAATATATTCAAATGAAAAATGTCTTGCTGATGCAATTTTTATATTAAACGTCAAATGTTTGGGAAACAATGCAGGATATGTGATTGGATACTTCATGTACATCCAAATTTAGATCAGCTGATGTAGTGAGAAGAGAGCTCATTAACATCGAGGAACTCGTGTAGTACAATAAGTAAAGAAATTATTCTGTGTGGTGAAATGTGAGTTATTTGTTGTCTTTGGAAATGCCTTCGAACAGTAAACTGAAAAACGATGTTATCTGCGGACAGAGCTGACCAATTTTATGAGATTTTTCGTTAAAATGTTCTAGATATCTCTCCTAATCTGAACCATCAAAACCTCACTATTTCCAAGTGATATTGAAAAGTAAAATATCTTACAACTGCCACCTTGATCCTCATTATGAGTGACTAGTTTTGATTTCAATAGATTTACCAATTTCCTGGTAATCTTAGTTCATGACATTCTAATAGAAATAGTCCAATAAAATGAATATTCAAATTACCATCCAAAAGGCAACTCTGCATTTCTCAATGTAAGTAGATCTTAATCTACATTTAAGGGATGTATAGTATACAAATTTTGAATAATCAAACACAACCCCATAAATCACTTTTGAAGTGTTTGAAATTGAAACCAGGATATTTGCAATTAACGATTGAAATTTATAGCTCAGCATTGCGGTATATATCAAAAAATTTACCGAAAATCGAAAAGTGTCGTTTTTCACCCATAAAAATCATATCTTCTTTTTAAGGACAATACACAAGCACTACAAGAAAATCCTTAAGGCGCTCTCAGAACGGTGTCTGTGCAAAAGTAGCGATTCACATTGGATTTGAATTGCTGGGGATTAAATCCATTTGAAAAAACGTTCTTAGGAAGTTTATTCCACATAAACGCAGTTCTCCAGATGGAAGAGTTTTTAAACAGTGAATTTCGGGGTGTACTGAGTTGAATCTCAAAACGACGAGCAGCCACAGTCCGTCGCGTATTTCTCATATGTACCGCTCTTGGTGGAATCAAATGTGCCAAGTCACTTGAACACCCCCCGTGAAAGTATCTATAGAAGAGAGACAAATACCCAACCTTTTTTTGATGTTTCAGGCTATCAAGGTTGCACGTGATGTTTACTTCCCCAATCAGGCTAATGGCCCTTTTATGGATGGAATCCTGTAACTTCAGGGTATGTTTGGGGGTAGAGCTCCATACATGAGAACAATACTCTAAAGCAGGTCTGATCTGAGATTTATAAAGCATCAAAAGTTGCTGAGGTGTGTATAGTTTTTTGGTTCGGAACAATGTTCCAAGCTTTTGAGAAGCAGCCTTTGCAATTCCAGCGACATGATTGTGCCAAGACATATTGGTGTTCATTTTAACCCCCAATAAACTTATCGAAGCAGAAAGCGGAATTGTCTGACCTGACATTATTATATCCGGTTCGGACACATCTATCATCTTGGAGAAAACCGATGCCTGGGTTTTTGTGACATTGAATTGAACCTAGTTACTTTCACCCCAATTCGAAATCATTTCTATAGATCGTCATTAAGATATGCAACCTCCTGCTGCCGGTGAAGATGTGCCTCCGTAGCCGATGTCCTGGAATGCAAATGTAATGACGAGACCAGCGTGCTGTCGTCAGCAAAGCAATATATTGGATTCTTGGGTTTTTCCAATAAGTCTAACGAATAATATCACAGTTATAAACATTTATATTTAGGAAAATATTTTTAACTAATTCTTTCTTATCTATTTTTGATATTATTCTCACATGAAACGCGCTACTGTAAGAATATACTTGAAACCTAAAAATAGCGAAAAAATCCAGCAGTAGGTACCATCTCTGAAAGCGAAATGTTTTGATAATGGTACATATACCTAACTAAATGCTTTCATTTTACTTTTTAAGTAAAAAATAAATTTTTATACTAAACACCATTAGAATGAAGAACTCTTTCATCTTCGGAATCCTTATCAGATTCAGCGTTATTCAGGAAATCACTAACAATCAGCCAATTTTGCTTTTACATCATCATCATCAAAGCCCTGGTCGCTTGGATTTTCTTGACTTATACCATTACCATATAATTACCATTACGATATAATTTTGAACTTGTGCCATATAATTAGCATTTGCTAAAGTATCAGTTCGTGAATCATCAATATCTTCTTTATTAACAGAACTTATTGATACTGGTTTTGCGTTATCACAATTATTTCCACTGCAATTTTTGCAGACTTGTGAACAACGCAACCCAGCTTTTCGATGAGTCGCACAATAATTGCTATTACAGCTACAGAACATCTGAAAACGTAGTTTAAACAAGAAACAACATCAAAAAGCAAGATATAAATAATGAAATAATTATACTTCCCAAATTACATGTTTTAACAAATCTTCAGGCGCAGGTTTATCGGTTGTCAAGATTGAAATCATCAACATATTGATTCGTTCCCATCCCCATTGCTCAGGCTGAAGGTTATTTCCACTTTATTCTTGAATTTGAAAGAAACGGTTTAGCATCTTGAAACAATGCTGGAGATGGATATTACTGGAGTTTTTTCCCAACACCAAACTGTTATTTTAACACCTCGCACCTGTTTCGATCACCAAGTGATCATCTTCCTCTTGAAGATGATCACTTGTTGATCATCTTGAAGGTGATCACTTGGTGATTGAAACACAGTCTTAGTTTGTGTAGTAGAGTAACAAAAAGTGTATAACGTAGTTCTTCAATTGTTTTTCATGATGTCCATTCAAATAAAATATAAATGCATTTGCAGTATTGTGTAAATCTTCACTACTACTGGGATTGATAAAAGCTACTGATAATACTCGTGCTTGTAAATTTTTCAAAATCTTGATAATTTAATTTTATCTTCACCTATATGGCGCTGGTTGTGTGATCAAATAATATGAAATCAGTTCTCATGTTGGAGTGATACCAATCAATAAAACTAGTAAATCGATATCTTTGCTAACAAGTGTCGATGAGTTTGAGACAAGGGTCCCTTGTGCATGTGACATTTCTTCTGATCTCATATGATTGTCCCAGTGAAATTTAGAAAGTTAAAAAGATGAACAATTAATCCCTACGTTGATGGACAGGGCCGTACATACCCACTTGCAATAACACTCCATTTCAAACAATAATGTAATGGAATAAACTTATATGAGTCCAGTCCAGTCATCTGCAAAATACTTCAAAGCCATGAAGAAATGATCAAAGAACTATTGAACCCCCTCAGAAAGTCTCCTAGATCCACCCATGCGACAAATAATCTGTTGAAATTGTTCACTTATGCCACGAGTTGTCCACTAGCAATTCATGCCATAAATACCCCTTGGGAACAATATATCCTCGACATGTGCACATCATCTTTTATAAAGATTTTCCGTTGTTGACCCAACAATATACGACTGGCTAGGTGCTTTGAAATCGTCAATAAGCTTCCCGTCAAAGTTGAAAGGTCAAATCGCTAATGGCGCACTTTGCAGCTTCCACACGGCTACCAATTTTTACTCGAATTAGGTGCCTTTTGAAGCTTTTTGTTGTGAATGAGTGCTTTTGTATTTATAAATGGGATAGAAATGCAGGGCTGGGATCGAAATTTTATACGGAATGAATATATAAATGGAAAAAACTCTGAAAGTAATAATTGATCTGAATTTCATTACGCTGTTCGCTTCAGTTTTGTCTGAGGTATGATACTCTTGAAGAATTTTTTTTTAATTATGGGAAATTATCGACTTCGTGTTGATGTAGGACAATACCATGTACTGACGAGAGGTAAAATAGTTCGAAACCGGTCTGCAAGTGTGCCCGTTCCAATAATTAAAAAAGCATATGCAGGAATTTCTTTTGCGAAGAATCCTGCCCTGACACCTGTCGGATATAATCCAACGCTCTTCGTGGTAGTAGCCAGGGGAGTAGTTGTTTTTTGATAGGTGTCAGTCCATGAACCTACTGTGTAGGTAAGGGCCTAAACGATTTGTTCCTTTAGATGATTTGATATAGAGACAAATCATTGTTAGGAATTGTTGTAACATAACAATTGAACCATAAGTTAGGTAAATCAATAACCCTGATCAATACACACTATAAGTTGACATGGAACAATTATATCCGTAAGAAAGGGCGCATTCAAAATTCATCCCAACAACCATTAACTGAAATTAGGAAATTGGAGAAATGCATCCATTCACTCGAACTATTCCATAAACTCGGAACTTTCCGATAAATTCTATCCGTATGCAGTAGAGTTAATAAGATAAATTTCAACTTGAATATCTTGTAAATCATTGTGAAATGCATCAGCGTTATACCTACATCTGCATTCTGATTTATTTATCAATAAATCGCAAAGTGCCAGACAGAAAATCGAAATTCAGCAGATGCCTCTCGTGCATTAGCTGATGATTTGAGAGAGCTGAACATGGGCACTTGAATTTTGTCAGAAAAATTAATACATACGGCAATGTGCTGTCGACATTAGCCGAGAACAAGCAATATATTTTCTGAGAGATTTCCGGGCTTACAAAGTTCCGCTCCAGCATTCCTGAACTTCGATTTCCGCTTGAAACTAACTCGTTGGTACATTATATATTCTGCTTGTATTTTATATCATTTCTTCGATTTTTCTTATCGATGTGAAGGATGAGTTGATGTGAATTATTTTTTTTCTCTGGTGACAATGACGTCGAGTATTATGGTCATTAGCCTCGTGTTCTGAGTAGAGTATGTTAATAATTTCGTGAGCCATCCAACCAGTCTCTTGAATATCTATTCGTAGTTCGCCTGAAAAGTATTGTGGAGATTAGCAACCTTTGAGAATATTTCATCAAGATTATAAAATGCGCTTCGGTGCATGAAACGAAAAATTGAAAAAAAAGGAGAATAAAGAAAGTGAGCTGGTGCAATCTATGAGTAAACTCAAAGTATCAGGAATAGTTATCATCCGAAGACGATTATGGACACTAGCAATCGAAACGTTGTGAAGTAGGTAATTTTAATTTTTCATGGCAATGTCATTTTACTTATTGGGTATCTATTTCATTAATTAATTTCAATTTCATGTACATATTCGTTCACTGTTTGTGACTTTTTCAACCGACTTATTCGAGTTGTCATGAAAATTTCATTTGTCCTCTTTTTCTTAAAGATTTCAAATATGTTAATAATCTTTTAGACGATGAAAGTCCGAACCTCTCACATTTACTAAAAAACATAGTTACTGTATTCAAACAAAAGTTGAGCACACGGTACGGACTAGAAATCATAGATTTATTCTGAAAATATGGATATGGTGCAACTGAGCAATAACAATAAACTCATTTAAGTTTCTTGTGCAGCGTGAATACATGAATATCATATCCAATAGCCTTCACCTAAAATCGTCAATTGCAGGACTGAACGCCTATTGGAACGAGCCAGAAGATCATTAATGAAGTCCCAAATCAACTACCATCTTTAGAAAAGTCCTAACCTTCTAAAGGATGTCACCAAATGGTTCGAGGAAATCAGGAGACTTGCCTTGGAAGAGGATCACGGCGCAATTCTTGACAAGATCAACACTTTGTGCTCGAAGATTTACCAAGACATGGAAAACACTCCCAATCAAAAGTGGGAAAATTTGGTGGGAAAACAATGCCCGACTGAAGACATAAAACCCCACCATCGCAAACCCATCAGCATCATCAACATATGTTCTCGCCTGGTCACAAATATAGAAGTGAAAGGCTTGAAGTTCGCTATTGTGTCGACATTTGTGCTCGTATTGAAAGGGGAATATCATCATTGTGACACATCGATCTCTACGAGCAAAAAATCAATACACGAAGATTGCATAGGATGTTGAAAAGATTAATTGATTTTTTCGGAAACTGTAGGTCACCACTAACACTTCACTGTAAGCCCCTTCTTCTTTATGAGCTCCTCAAGATTTACAAGAAGCATGTACTAGTCTTTTCTAGAAGAATTGGTGAAGAATTCAATGCACTTTGTCGAGTTAGGTTACAGCTACCGGACTGAGTCATGACTGGTGGGAGAAACGGCATTCACGTAAAGTTTGGGTCGGTGTATGACAAAGAAAGTATTAGCAAAAAAGGAATAGAAACTTTTGTTTGCGATTTTACGTAGTACGTAGTAAGGTGTAAACAATAAATGGATATTAAAATGCCATTTGGGTTCTTATAGATATATAGAAAGCAGTTCCCGGCTATGACTAGGTCCGGCAGCTGTAGACTGGGTACGGTTTTAACAATTGATTAGGATACGTGATGATTAGGATACGTGAAATTGAAATGTGAAGTTACTTTTATCAGAAAAATATCAATTTGAAATATCGATTGGGTTTAGTGGAAACACAAACAAATAATACAATTAATACTAATGAAACATGTTTTATTCATCATTAGTGCTAATTATACGAATAATTATGGTACCACATGACAACATTAATAAATCTTCAATATTTTATTACTTCTAAAATCTCAACTTTTGACTAGTAGTAAATATTTGAAGAAATTACACAAAAACCGTGATATTACCAGAATAAATTCAACGAAAACATTCCTGAAAACAAGTAAACTTTGAGAATTAACCTAACGAAAGACGTTTCTTAAATTAAATAAACATTAATAATAATAATAATATTCTGTCCATTCTTCGTGAGCCCACTGTTTACACGAAGCACATTGAATCAACTTTTCTCTGGATCGGTTCTCTGAATATGGTGCCAAGCAAATAATAGAATGGCATTCTTCGTCTCTGGTTTTTCGGATGACAGTCACTGACATTTTTCTTTCAGCTTTTTTTCGTCTAATATTTTCACAACTTACTTAGCTTTGTACAGTTTTAATTTTGCTTCACTAATACTAATGACTTCACTGCATCCGGAGTAAAGATAATACGATCATCAGTAGCTTGTGCACTTGTAGACGGTATTGGTGAAATTTCTCGATAAATACCGATGCTGCCAATTCCGCCGCATTCCGTAATGAATCGCCTGCTTTTAACTCTTCATATGCATTACTAAAGCTCGACTAGTCAATTTTTCCTATGGAAGATCCCCTCATCCGAACTCTTGGCATCTATCAAAAATAAACATCAATATAGTTTTTGTTTCAACCGTATTCACAAAAAAAGTTTCAACCGTCTCCAAATCCACTTTTGGTAAAATATACTTCATAGTTACGACAGTAACTATGAAAACAGTAATAATCACAAATACATACTCAATATATTCACTTAAAAAGAACAGATGGTATAAGTGTTAATGTCAGAAGAACCGTACCTAGTCTATTCTATTGCGGGTAATCGAAATCACAGATGTAGAAAGTCTGAACACTAACTTTCCTGTTGAAGAATGAACATAGGAAGGAGACATGGAAGCCATAACGAGGCTACCAATAAATAATCATAGAACCACTTAAATGCTGTGTTTGAATCTGCTATCTGCAGCTGCTTTCGTTGCATACATGCTACCAAGCTTATACGTGTAACTATTTAACAAGAAGCAAATAGAGCCATTGTTGAATGAATATTTTGATTTTTATATAAAAGGTTGGAACAGTTTCACTTTTTATTGAAACATGAACTAGCACCGCGTTTCTCGCATTTGATAAATGTGATTTCCGTACACATTGCATTCTAGTACGTGTGTATTTCTCCTCGATATAGTTCCCAGTTCACTAGGAAATCTTCACCTCAAAAGCAGTGAGCAAAAGCATCCAAGCAGGAAAGTGACAAGTCAGATCAATCCTCATGTCTTTTGGAGGTAACGAACTCTCTAATTCTTTTTCTTCTAGTAACTTCTTGATATCTGGCAAATATCTTGTTTGGCAAAAGTATGACATACATCAGAATACATATAGATATATATCTTTTGATATCCAGTTCAGTAAATTTTGCTGAAGCATTTGGTATTGGTTGTATAGAAAAAATTGGACTGTTGAGAAGTTAACGCAATCAAATCATCATCGAAAAAATGCCGAAAGAATTTGTGAAGAGTATGCAAGTCAGGGAATTATTGACTCATCTTTTCACTTTCTTCCAACTCATCTGCCTTCTCAAGCATCAGCGAATTTACCTCATTCCATTCCAGTCTTTACAAAGCTTCCTTTGTTGCTTTCTTCTTTATTTCATCCTCTTATTATTTAACTTATATATATCACCAAAAATATTCTCTTTATACCCTTAGTTCTCTTTCTCTTGGTATTTTCATATTTTCATTATGTGGAGATTGTGCCATTTGCTGATGGTCTAGCTATCTCCTAGATAGCTAGATAGATAACTTCGGCATGTTTTATCAAAACTATAACAATATCGAACAAGTTTTCTTCTTCATTCTTATACCGACCATTATAATATGATTCGCAAGGGGTGATTTCAAAATATTTTTCTTCATAACTGACCATTTTCTCTTCACTGATTTGCTGAACATTCCAACTCTTTTTCTGTTTGCGATTTTGTGTTTTTATCCATCGCCCTTAGAAATGAAAAAAGTCACCTGAGTGGTCTGTATCATATATGCACGAGTCCAAAATTCCAACATTGTAGCATATTAGTTAAATTATACAAATTACTGTTCCTTATTCTCCCTTAGTCGTTTCACAGCAGACATGACTGAAGCAGCAGCTGTTGTGGCATATACCGAGGCTCCTCCAGCTACAACTCGCTTGCAACGTTTACAAGACCAAATACCAACACAACTCCTTTTTGTGACATCCATTTCAAAGAAATTGCAGGAATATTTACTGTGTTGGGTGATTTCCATTTTCTTCACCATCTTACGAAGTGAGGCACCATATCTGGTTCCATATTTACCAGTAATTCCTACTTTTTTGGTGCGTTTTGTCATTTTTGATATCTGTTAAACAAGACCTGCAAAGACTATATGCATCATGTTTTCTGAATTGTGTAATCTTTCTATCTTCTATACTTATATAAATGTGAAAGTTTGTGAGGATGGATGTATGTATGTTTGTTTGTGGCTCTATCACGCCTGAACGACTGAACCGATTCAAATGAAACTTAACAGAAATAAGGCTTATACATTATAATAACATATAGGCAAATTGAAGGTTTTGTGTAAATTTTTGAAATAATATAACGATACGTATTAGGTGAGTCGGAAAAATTCTTACTTCATGAGAGCTATCTTGACGCAACGCAGTAAGCCATTACACGTCGCGTCTACCGTAAGATGGCTGGAGACGATGCGCCTGGGTGGAGGGACGGTCTAAGCAATGAGGCGTCATCGCCGAGAACGCGACCCGAATTCGGACAGACGCGTAAGGGCAGACGTCGTTGACTGTTGTAATAGTTTTGTGAATTTCTTTGATTCTCGAAGCTATTCATTACTTAGTATGGTTGGAGTTCCTTCGTAATATTTCAGAAGATTTACATGATGTCTTTAATAGAATTAATGAAAAACCTAAACCGAACCTAACGGAGATTAACGAAAAATTGAACTACAGCGGAAAAGCATAAGAGTCATGGCTGATATAACTCTGATATTGTAGATAATTTCGTTGGTCAATTGAAATCCACGATGAAGTGCACATACTGTGGACACTCATCTATAACCTTCGATCCTTCCTGGGATTTGCCACTCCCCATACCACAAACAACTGGCCACTTGAGTTTATCGCAATGCTTGGATTTCTTCACAAGAGAGGAAACTTTGGATGGACATGAAAAACCGACGTGTTCGAGTTGCAAAAAAGAAGAAAATGCACAGTCTCTATCAATCCATAAGTTTCCCCATATTTTAGTCATTCATTTCAAAAGATTCTCTCTAACAGAAATATTTAGAGGCAAGTTATAGATTGCCTCTAGATGGATTACATATGAACAATTATGCAGCAGACAATGTGACTTCTTGTCATTATAATCTATATGCACTTTCTCATCACACTGGACCTACCTAGAGCGGACATTATACAGCATTTTGCAGACATCACTATACCTACTGGCACGTGGCACGATTACAATGATTTACACGTGTCACCAATTTCACTAAAATCGCTTGTGAGTGGAGATGCATACATCCTCTTTTATGAAAAGCAGGAAACGAGTTCGTACCTTTGAATATTTTGGAAATTTATTTTTGAACTGTTTATTATAATGTTATAATGAATTACTCGTAAGAATGTTATTCGAGCCTACTTTATATTTATGTACCTATTGTAATTTACTGATGAATAAACTATTATTATTTTTGATCAACAAAAAATGGACGCGTGTATCACATATGCAACATCACGCATTCAAAGGTTGAGGAGCTCAGATCTTCTATTACAATCATACAAAAAAAGAAGTTCACGATGAATTGCCATTTGTAGACATGGCGAAGAGTTTTGATACAAAGAAGTTATACTTCTGAATTTAATGATTAGTAATTTATATTCATTGTATGATCTATTTCATCCCCTCGAATGTTTCGATTCGAACCTAGCTAACCCACCTGACTATTATTTTCTTTGTTGGACGACAGCAACGCAAAATGATCGAATGAACTTCATCGTGCTCGCCTTTGTGGTGGTTTTAATAATAAAGTAGGAAATTGTGATAACGGTTGTCAAGAGACCCAGACAGCTACCCACCTAGGGGCCGTAATAAAGTTTGCTTCCATGCACAATTCGGTAAATCTCGTTCTGAAACTTTGCATGTAGATACCTGCTCCCGCGTTTCATTCTGGCCCCTTTACAATCGCTTCTTTATTCTCTTTCGGAATTGTTTTCAAACTCTATTTGGTCTGAGTGAATGACAAGTGTATGGAAAAGCTTGGGCGTAAAGTTAGCATAACTTAGAAGGGTGTAAAATTTGATGAAAGGAATAACCCAGAAAGTGCATCATGCATACTTTCCTTCAAATGCTGGAAATAATAGAAAGACAACTTCTGAAGGAATGGAGAAAGCAATTAAACTTAAAATAAACTCTCTACAGAGATGTGTAGATCTGTTTAAGTCTGTTATAATCTGTTTTCCAGCTGTCGTGCTCTATGAGCGATAACCCTCAAAAGTCGAAACTTGTGCAAGGTGAGGATTACCGAGGTCTCACCTGTAAACGTTAAATTCCCATCACGATTAATTCTTAGAAGTTTGTATCTTGAAATACATCTGATACAAAAATAGATTGTGATAAAATACATGATTGTGGGACGGAGACATTTGATTTGTTCTTGTTTCGTCAATTCGTGATTCGTCACCTGCCCCAAAATTTCCTGATTCGTCACCTGTACCTTTTTGACCTTTTCGCAGGTAATAATTTATTCCGCATTCATCAACTGGGACTACTAGGGCCATAAAAGTCCGTAAACCTAAACTCTTTTTAATGCTTATTCACAATAATATTATATTAATCAATAATCTACACTAATATTATAAAGAGGAAAGATTTGATTTTTTGTTTAACGAAGGCAAACTTTCCCAATTTCTAGACTTTATTTGGAATCGAATTGTTTAAACCGTATTTAATTATTTTTAAAATAAAAATAAAAAATGCATAATAGAAGCCTATTAATCACTAGCGCAGGTGCAAAGATGAGGTGACGAAACAAGAACACCTTAAGCAGGTATATTTTGCAGTTGACGAAACAAGAATAAAATCGGTCCATAGCAGGTAAAATTTCCCTAGGTGACGAAACACGAATTGACGAAACAAGAAACTACCCAAAATATGCTTGGATAAGAGTGAAAAACAAAGAGAAACAATTAACAAACATGAATCAACCTCTTAAAATCATTAATATTCTTTTTTAATATAAATGTTATATCAGATCGAGTGATTAGACTCGATCTTCTTATTTTTTCTTTGTAAAAACTACCATATTATCTCCAGTATCTTCGAAAATAGTATTTGTGCAATTTTTCGAAACTATCTTCAATATTCTGTAAATCCATATTTTTGACAATTTTTTTTATGGTCATTTCTGGGAACTGGGAACACCTAGCCAGTCAAATCATTTTTCATCCGATAAATCCTGATTTCTATATTCAAGTTTTCATTGTGTTCATCCGCAAAAACGCATTTCCATACTCGAATGAATAGCCAATGATTAGATTCATCGGATTACGTAATTTGTTGTTCAAAATAATTGCGGGTATTTATCTGAATCGGCTGCTCAGATGAAGATTTGCGTGACAGTCTTTGGGTGGGCATCAGTGATCATACAGTGTATATTTAATTCGAATTAAGTCGTCATACCATTGTTTTCATTCTGTAAGTACCTACGCTTTATTTACGTCAAAGCTGTTTCAGTAGGATGGTTCCTGATGAACCTGATGTTCGTGCATCAACAATTTTTCTATATATCTTGGGTAGATGATCAACCCTTGAAGTTGTCAGAATAGTCGCTATCGTTTCCAACGATTATATATTCGTCTTATTATCTGGCCGTTTACAATTTTTGTGTCATTCGATTTAATAAAAAATTGTCGTCTTGAGGACAAAAGTAAAGTAAAGTTTATTAACTACGTTACATTAGTATAAATGTTTGTAGCAAGTAATTCAAGATACATCAATAGATTGATAAAAATTTTCAAAAGATTAATAAAAATTAATGATTGTATATAACATACATATATCACAGATTTCGAAAATGGGTGACATATTCACTGACAGAATAAAAGAAAATC
>WOGO01002797.1:0-15252 GCA_015342085.1 Leptinotarsa defecta | reverse complement strand
ATCACTAGTGTATTCAAAGCAGAATCGGGAAAGTTATTTAAAATTTTTAATGAAATTTCATCAATGCCTGTTGCATTTTTGTTTTCATTTTCTTGCCAGATTTCTTTCAGCTCTAATAAATTTGTGTCTTCAAAGTGAAAGTTGTTGGGCATATTTACATTATTTAAATACTCCATAGGATTTGAAGTAGAAACAAGGGATGAAGTTAGTTTTTGAGTAAAAATGATTGAGTGTTTCCGAATCTATATTGACGTGTTCTGGAATTGAATTTGATTTATTTCTTAGACTATTCACTATGGCCCAGTTTTCTTTGTTTTTATTATCAGCTTTGTTTATTCTACTCTTTTACTCTTTTGATGAATTTCTTTTGCATGTTTAATTACCCGTCTGTAAATTTGACGATATTTGTTGAAAAATGTTATAAAAAATTTATCGGAAAAATATTTTCGTATTGAGTGAAGCGATCTCAAGTTGGTCGCAGAAATTTTGATGCCCTGTGTAATCCACGATTTATTTATCTTTTTGATCTTTATTTTTCGTTTAGGAAAACATTCTTCAAAAAGTCTGGTTAATAATCCTTGAAAGGCGCCTATAGAATCGCTTGAACACAAAACCTCTTCTCATGCAGTTTGCTCGCAATTGTGTTCAAATTTGTTGAAATTTTTGGAGCTGCATTTTCTACCAAACTTGAATGATTTCTTTGAGTTATTACTTTTAATAGGGAATTTGTAAATTATGCCTTCATGGTCAATCATGATGAAAAATCGGCTGCTCTCACCGGCAGAATGTAACTGCATAAACCTGGCGTAGGGGACAACCATAATCAAGAATGTGGTTTTCACCCAGGATAATGCCTTTCCAAAGTGATTTGGACTGGCCGACTCCTGCGATTATCTACAGCTTAGAAATCGGGCGCACAATTTTTGAACAGCCTACGTAAAAATAACGCCATGGAGGTATACGAGATGTGCAGCGTTAAAGAAAAAAAAATGACTACCATCGTGATATACAGGGTGAGCAGCGTTTAGGGTATAAAACATGGCCGACGTCAAAGTATACAAGGTGTGTGCAGCGTTAAAGAAAAAAACATGGATGCTAACATAACTGAAAAAAAAACATGGCGTCCACCATTAAAGAAAAAAACATGGCTACCATCGTGATATACAGGGTGTGCAGCATTTAGGGAATAAAACATGGCCGACGTCAAAGTATACAAAGTGTTTTCAGCGTTAAAGAATAAAAATGGCGACCAGCGTTAAAAAAACTTGTCTACCATCGTGATATACTGGGTGTGCAGTGTGGCGCGCGCAACAGCCAATATGCAAGAAAAAAATATCCAAGTTGGCATCATCAGGAGATGACGGAGAAAAAAACATAGATGGGGCGCGCAACATGAAAGATTAGGAGGGTCTAATATTTTTTTGTGGGATCCCACATACCAGGCATTATTTGTCATTGATGAATGTGTCAAATATATGAATTAACAAAGTTTCGGATCTGTACGATTCATCGAAAAATAAACACTTCCGGTTTATAAAAATTGAGATAGAAGCAAAGTAATGGTGGATTCGGATTCACCATATCGTGTAGAGTCCAAATCTACAATGAAATGGTCACTTCCGGTTTTCACTTCCGGTCGTCCGATTTCGATAATTTGACATCAATGGATTCGTCCCGATGTAAAGAAACATAATCAAGCATTTGCAGAAGTGTTGAAAGCATCTTGGCTAACTTTGTTATTATTGAAGATGGTAGGGGGTTGCAGGTATTCTAACGTCACACAAAAAATGTAGAGCATTCGCCACAATCTATTCTATATATACCTATATATACAGGCCAAACCGGTAGAAATTTTGACGTGAGACTTCGTGAACACGCTTGTTTGTTTGTAACAAAAAATCTGCAATGTACGAACATCTTCAAGAATCAAAACATAAGATAAGTCCTACAAAATCCTACATATATGTAAAAAAGGAAAAAAAATTATGGTGGAAATTAACAAATCAATTAAAAACCAGAAATATATAACCCTCAACGAGCAACTAGATTTATGTAGATCTCCACTCTGGAATTTATGACTTTAATAACCCCTATAATCTTCAGAGTTGGGACCTTGGTTCGTTCAACTAGCTGTCCTTCCATTTCACCCGAAAACTCCCAATATAACCGAGTTTTTAAATTTCTTATTTCAGTTTTATATTTGATATTGTGGTTAAACCCGAAACCGGTCGTATAAGTAAAATTAACTAGTAGTAATTAGACAAAAGTGTTTTTATTCACTTCATTAAAGTGATCATGAATTACCACAAAAAAACAAGTCATCAATCACACATACTGAGTGACTACTTAAAAGTTTACAAATTCGCGGCATGTGTTTCTTTGTTCAATAGCGTCTTCAGGCGTCACAATACTGGGTCAATATTCATTGTTTCGACCAAATATGTTCACAATACTGAATAAATACTTGAAAGTTTACAAAATCGCGACAGGTGTTTCGCTAATTGATACCGTCTTTGGGTGTCACAAAACTGGGTCAATACTCATTGTCGCGACTCAATACTGTCACAATAGTGAGTAAATCCTTGAAAGTTTACAAAATCACGACAGGTGTGTCGCTATTTGATGGCATCTTCAGGCGTCACAATACTGAGTCAATACAATACTGATTGACAACACTGAGTATTGACTCAGTATCGTGACGCTCGAAAATGCTATCTATCAAATAGCGAAATACCTGTAGCGATTTTGCAAACTTTTGAGTGAAAATCTCATATTGAAGTGTGTTTTTTGAATACGTTATAATGTATCTTCATCAAGTATCGATAAGTTCTATCATATTATTGAAATTATTTCCTCACCAAGCATAACTCGATGTTAAAAACAAATTTTTGCTGTATACATACCGTCACACACTGATCTGTACAACTGCGTAGCTATTTTATATCGAATATTCTGCCATCAACATTCAACTCAACGTTGGCTCAACATAATTTTAAATTTCCAAACCTAATGTTTTCCGTGGCACACACCCGAGTGGTGACACAATTGTTAACTTCAGACAGAACGTAATCTGTAAATACATCTTCTTTTGTAACATATCTTAATTTCCACTTTCTCAAATCACCAGTTCTGAGAGAGAACAGCGTGAAATGAAAAGCCTACAAAGCATATAAATAATAATTTCATTCCTAAGTATCGTTTGATATAATAATCTGCACAGAGAGATAATGGTAGGTGAATGTTGAACATTGTGTAATAGATTGCCACTACAATATGAAGTGAATTGTTTTGGTAATAACAAAGCTTCACATTTCATGCATAAGAAATGAAGTATTGAACAATATAAATGTTGATGGATGTAGCCGTTATTACGTGGTAGAAGATCATCATGAGAAATGAGTACCTAATAAAAGTTTTTATGTTTTTTCACCACTTGTATTTATAACTAACATTACTGCAGTTATGTTCTATAAGAACATTTTCAAACGAATACAAGTTTTATTGTATTCGTTTGGAAATGTTCTCATACGACGAAACTGTAGTAACGTTAGTTACAAATACAAATGGTAAAAAATATAGAATGTTTTGATTTGAAAGGGTTATATTTTTAGGAGTGAGTAATTTTTGGGAGAGAAAGTTTTTGGCTTTCTACTACACCATCTCAATACAGAAAAAAAGAAGAAAGGAAGGAAATTTGGCAATGTTTTCGTCGCTAGTTGCAGTTTTTGCACGTCCCGAATTTTCGTCATCTTTCAAGGTTTTACTGCCACGTTAAAATTCAGCTGCCCAAGATTTCACTGTAGTAAATGATGATGCAATCTCCATATGCATAGAATCCAACTCATCTTTTATTTAATGACATCTTGATGCTCGATTATTTACATTTCCATGAAAACACTCACATCAACTAACTCAAACGACTGTTACATAACAACTGCGCATCCAAAATAGCTGAAAGTTTGGTGAGTAACTGTCAACAGATGAACAACAAATTTCCCTAGCTTTCATTAACAAGTGCTGCTATCTTCATGTTGACGTTGGAAACTTCTTAGCCCACCCTCGTAATTTGTTTGTGGAAATTTCTTCATTGTGTCTTCAACGGGAACTGTTCGTTTTTGTTAGGTGTAAAATAAGTTAGGCTATGAAAAATGATATATGTCATTCATCTACTTTCAATTTTCCAACCTCCGCCAATGTAGTTGATATATTAACTTTATTACATTTTTTTTTCAAAAAAAACTTTATATTTGCAAATAGTAGAAGATAAAACTATTCACGTTTATCACCTTCGACATTTGGTGCCTCGATGACATTCAGATAAAACAAATTGTTTGTTTAGAGGAGTAATGTGATTTATTAGTAATACATTACCTTCAACGGTCATTATAATACGTTGCATACTCCCGTATAAGACTGATATAAATACCGTAATAACAAACTGAACAAAGGGAAAGTTATATTCTGTTCTGCATCAACATATACTTTTGATGTTATAAATGAATCGTGATATTTGAAATTTTATATAATTATAGTGCTTATCGAGTGGTACTACATCAAAAAATCATATTAAGTTATTATACAACTAATGATATTAATGATCGTCACGAATCTGAGCATGAAGAACGGACTAATGGTAGAGAATTTCTTGAAAGATATTCCCAATATTTGATATCTAATATACGAAAAAAAAATAAAAATCAATCCAATATCGTTCGCAACGCATTGCATTTTCTAAAAAATGCAATGCGTTGAATTCCAGCAGTTGTTAATCATAATTCTAAAAATAATTCAGATGTAGAGCTTTCTTATATTTTTTCTCCCCGGTACTATTTGTGTAAATATAAATATTTCAGGAAGTTTACCATTTTTCAGGAAAGAAAAAGTGGCCATTTCTGTTTAAAATCTGTTTTTCCGTTAATCAGCTGCAGCTCACATACGAACGACAACTCTCAGAAGTTGCGAAACTTGTGAGAGCTAAGGACTAACGAGGTCTTACCTTTTAACGTGTGATTCCTAACACGGTATTCGAGTACATCTTGAAATTCATGATTGATTTGGAATATTGAATGATGGGAGTTATCTTTTGTACATTCGGTCGTTCACTCACAGAAAAAATATTTAACTCCAGTATAGCTTTCAACCATTCACAATCTGGGATGAATGAAGAATTTATCTTGGTTGAAAATATGCTGCCGTGTGAATTATCTTCTTGATGAAATATCTTTAATGAAGATATCATTAAAGAGTTGAGAATCATAATTTACCTTGTTTGAAGGTGGTTGACAATGTTCCTTGGTGCATTTCATTAGTGACGATTCTAAAAATTGAGGCCGAGGGGAGGGGGGCACACCATAACCAGGCGCCGAGATTCAGTAAAAAGGAACAGGTATTTGAAGTAATACTGTATTTTCCATTGAGAAAAGTAAAAGTATCACAAAACTAGAATAAAAGAAATATTTCAAAAATAAACAATGCGCACTATCAAAAAGCCAGCATACAAAACAAAACAGTTTATCACCTCTTGAAGAGTAAACTGAACATTCACGTACGCTGCGCTTTCCAAAAGTCGTTTTTTAATTTTGTACCAAGAATCGTAAAATTTTCTACAATTGGAAACTGGAAAGTCTTGGAAGTCATCTAATAACCCAGGTTGGCAAGGTCCTTTTAGAATTAGTTGACGCACTATTTCAGGGATCAAAATATTATTTTTGAACAAAAATGGGTCGACACGATAAGCATCTTCATCGACAGGAAGGTGAATACCTACAAAATTGAACTTTATCAATTATAAAATGATTCACGTAAAAACAAAATGTTTTTCCCTACTCATGCTCGGTAGACATCTTATCAGAATCGTCTTGTTCTTGAGTACTATCAGTAACCAAATCCGAATTATAATCTACTTCCGTAAATGTTAAATCAGCAAAACCAAATGAAAAATCAGATTTTGTTCTTACTATATCAGTTGACGTAGATGGAACATCAAGAAGTGTTGACTCCGAAAAAAACTATTACAAGCAACTTCAGATTTGAGGGAAATTATTTTCTCAACTGTACGTAAAATAGTCAAAAACAAACCTTTTGAACGCAAGACGCGATGTGATGCGGGATTACCAAAACCTTTAGATGTTCATCTAATGAAATCATTTAAAAAACAATATACGACTGTTACAAAAGCAATGAGATTCCTACATTTGATATCATAAGGAAGAAATTAAATACTGCTGTGAAAAAACTCTTCAGAATTGGATAAAGAAACTAGGATTTAGATTTAAAATAATAGCCAAAAGTCAAGCATTTATGGAAAGCAGAAGAATAGTGGAATTGCGTAACAAATACTTAGAACCAGTAACTGAATATAGACAAGAACAGCGGCAAATTTTTTATCATACAGGGCTATTCAAATTCTTTTCTGTACATAGGGATCTCGTAAACGATAAGAGATAGAGTGTCGGTTAAATTATGGCAAATTTGCGTATTTTAGAGACCTCTTCAATTATGTAAAAAAATCGAATATCGAAATTGAATATCTGTCCACATTTTGCTATTGGCACTTGATGTGGGCTCTCAGAATATATCCATGAATCTTTTATACAGGGTATCATCTGACTTGGGCCACCCCCATCTTCGAGTTTTTAAATACGGACCTGTATTTTTTGTTGTAGTTTTTGGATCGTAGGCGTTCACTTCATACTGAGAAACTAAATTCAATTTTATATTTCGGGATGTTTCGGTTATGTTCGATTATAATTGTGTGAATTATTCCCTTTTAAATTACGGCCCTAGAAATTGGTTAACTGAGTTGAATAAAAACATAATAGCAACTGTCACGTCTCCCTATGTATCGTGGAGTTTTTCGACAGTTTTTTTTCATTTTCAGGTTCCTGTTCATATTTTTTCCATTGCTCTGAGCTGAGTTTTCTACAATGAACTACGAATAAGAAAACCTTTTATGATTGTTTGGAACATATCTACATCGAAAATATATTATATGTGTTTTAATAAGCAGAAAAAGATATGATAGCAATAATAACATTCGAAACGAACACAATAACTTTAATGAAAATTGAAATGATGTAATTTATATAGGTACCCAAAAAAATTATTGGCACAATAAATGTTCGAATTGAAGTCCTTTCATTTAGAGATATTTTTAAACTTTATTTTTCATATTATTTATTGCCCTTAATACACTTATTTGCTGCATTGTTGCGAAATCAGTGAAACTCCTCAATCTCAAGTCTCCTACATTTTCTATCTCTCTGCCACCGTAAATCTTTTTTTTCAATGTCCCCCATAGAAAATAGTTCAAAATAGTAACATCTGGTGATCTTGCAGACCATCTTATTGTCCCATTATTTGCCTCGAAATGGAAGAACTCCAATTCGAACATTTATTGCACAATTAATTTTTTTGTGTATATAAATTACTTACTTTATTTCAATTCTCATTATAATTAAAGTGTTCGTTTCGGATGTTATTATTGCTACCATTTTTTTCTTCTGCTCATCAAAACACATATAATATATTTTTGTTGTAGATATGTTTCAGATAATCATAAAAGGTTTTCTTATTCGAAGTTCATTGTAGAAAACGCTCAGAGCAATGGAAATATGAAAAAATATGTATATGTACCTAAAAATAAAAAAGACTGCCTAAAAACTATATGGTACATAGGGAGACGTGGAAGTTGCTATTGTGTTTTTATTTAACTCAGTCAACCAATTTCTAGGGCCGTAATTTAAAAGGGCATAATTCACCCAATTTTAATCATATATTACCGAAACATCCCGAAATATATAATAAAATTCAATTTCTCAGTATGAAGTGAACGTCTACGATCCAAAAACTACAACAGAAAATACGGGTCCGTATTTAAAAATTCAAAGATGGGGGTGGCCCAAGTCAGATGAAACCCTATATAAAAGATTCACGGACATATTCTGATAGCCCACATCAAGTGCCAATAGCAAAATGTGAACAGATTTTCAATATGTCTGCGAATAAATAAAATATAGGCAAAAAAATCATTTGGGATTTTAAGGTTTTTCCTGTATATCTCCCGAACCAAAAGAGCTTTATTCAATTTCTTCACATCATTGAATAGGTCTTCAAAATACACAACTTTGCCATAATTTAACCGATACTCTATCTCTTATAGTTTACGAGATCCCCATGTAAAGAAACAAATTTGAATAGCCCTGTATATATAGCTCAGGTGGGATTCAAGAATCCTAATCACAAATAAGAGCATGCCGGCCAATCATATCCTGGCAACAAATCCCGCTATTAAAACTCTATCGAAGGCTTTCCAGATGTCCAACAGGACCATAACCGTATTCTTCCCCTGGTTGAAGGATTTCTTCAGATGGGAAGTCGTATCCAACCTCGCCGGAACCCGAATTGCTATTCGGGAGTGTGTTTCATCTTTCAGGCAAAAATAAGTACTCAAGATAATTTTATCGATGACCTCTGCCACCAAAATGAGTAGCGAGATCGAGTGATAGCTATCTATAAGATATTTGACTTTAGTCATACCATCCGGATAATGTTGGTGTCTGATAATCGCGTTTGTGATATGTACTAGCTGTACGAGACCCTTTCGCGACAGGTTAGGCAGTAAAACTACCTCCATTCTATCAATGCCTGGTGCTTTGTTCTTTTCCAGGCCCTTGATGATCGCAATTACCTTCTCGACGTCTGTGGTTGACTTGAGTAGAGTCGGCTCGGGTATTTCTGGAGCCGGTCTAATTTTTGTGTCATTAAAAATGTTGGACATTTCTCTTTGGTGATCACAGTCATCGGAATTAATCTGGTGAACACTGGCGAAATATTTCCCAAACAACTGAACCTTTAAATGGTCCGTCATCGCGTGCACGTTGCCTTTGTTCAAGGTGGGAATAGCCTCGAACCTGTTGTTCAGTCTCTTGATTATCCTCCACAAAGAGTGTTCGTGTACGTTGAAACCCTCGAGTTTGTTCTTCTATCTCTTATTGGTGAACTCATGCGCTCGTTGCCCTCTGCAGCAAGTCTCAACATTAGATCCTTCCTACGGGAGTCGAGTGTTTTCTGCCAGTCCTTGCGCATCCGATGTTTTTGCCTGATGAGTTCAACATCATCAGGCGGATCATCACTACGATCTTCTTCGTAGAGATATCTCTGAAAATTGAATGTCTAGGACGAACTAACCATAGACCTTGTCTATTTCGCATTTACCAAAATTGTTTTGGTTGGTTACAAGTCTGTTAGTGGACGCCCTAAACTCCGCCCAGCTGTGCTCTTGAATTCGAACTTATACTTTTCAGTATTCGGTCTTGATCTGTTCAAACTAAAGAGCACCGGACAGTGGTCACAGCTGAGTTCGTCCAAAGTGGTCACTTCATCTAGATCTCGGACATTCTTATTGAATACGAGGTCGATAGTATAGAGGGTGTCGCACCATTCCATGGACAATGAGTCGGCTCATCCGGATTTGATCTGTTCGGACTGGTCAGAGCTCAGTTCGTCCACGGTGGTCAATTCATGTAGATCTCAAACATTCTCCTTCAATACAAGGTCGATATTAGAGGGTGTAGTAGGAGGGTGGCACCATTCCATTGGACAATGAATCGGCTCATCCGGATGTTTTATGACAATGTTGTTATTCAGGGAATTCTCTAACAGGGTCATCCAGTTGGCGTTCTGCTGATTGTGACAGTTCCACTCACACTTCTTAGCGTCCCCCACAACCAGTACCTTATTCCCAACACTCAGCAAATTGTCCAAATTATGCGGAGTGAAGTTTCTCTCCGGCTTGTTATATATCGCAAACACGCAAGGTGTCATCAGCAAGCTTGATGCCTGCATGCGCAATACTGCTTCGTTGCTAAGGTATCTGCGTGTGTGCGAAACCCCACCGCCACTCACAGCTCCAAGGCGATCCCCCCGGACAATGATAAACCTCGAAGCTTCAGTTTATGTCCCCGTCGAAGCCTCGTTTCGTTCAGAAATATTATGTCAACACAATGAGAATGGATGAAATCAACGACACTGGGGTATTTGCTGCTAATTCCATTCACATTTAGCATGCACGCCTTTATTGGCATCAAAAAGTTGTAATCGTTGAACCGCTCGCCAACGTCGCTATCGCGTTTCACTTTTCCAGCGGGTTAGAGGCACCCGCCATCAAGTTACAGAGATCACTTGTTGCACGAACGATCTTGGCCGAGTTGACCATTTCGCTGAGCCTGCGGAAACAATTAGTTGCCTCCATAATACTCTGTTGAGTTTCCATCGTGGATCTCCTCGCTCGCTTTCCCTGCATTAGTGGTGGTGGAGGCAGCGGGAGTGAGCCCGGGGCCGGCAGTGGTTTCCTTCAGTCCCAAGGTTTGTCTTTTGCGACTGGAGCCGGTACCCATTTCGGTGTTGAGCGCAGGTTGCCTGGCTCTCTGTTTGGCTTCGACCCCCTCCGCCTTCTCTAAGTAGAGTGAACAGTCCCTGGAGTTGGCAGGGTAGTCGCCGCAATTGGCACATTTGATTGGCTCTATCTTTGGCCTTTCACAAAAGTAGTTTTCATGTCCTTTGGCGCATTTCAAGCACTTTGGGGCTTTGAAGCAGTTGTTGGTGGCAACTGCGGCACTGCACCAACAATCGACTATCATTTTGAAGTTCCCATCTTATCCTTGTGAAAAGGACAGATGAGACGTTTTGTTTTAAGAAATTGTGTATCACCTCTTTGTCCGTCACGGCCATGTGTAGTGAACACCTTTCGGTCATAAGTCTATACACTGCAGACATGTTTAGCCTCCGCTCTGCACGGAGGTTCTCTTCAATTTCCTCTAACTTGGGTGCAAAATCTAGCCCCCGGAGAACAAAAGCGTGCCTTCTATCCTCCGGAAGGGTATATGTGTGAAGTTCCGCGTTCGCGCTTTTAATTATATTCACAATTGAGAAATGCCCATTGCACGACTTCGTTCATATTAAAGTAGACTTCGCAGTGTATTTCACTGAGATTTCATCCTACAATTGTTTCTTCAGATTTGTTTTGAAGTTTCTATTCATAGGGATTGAATCCTTAACAACAATTGGAGAAAGGATTCTCGTTTACGGCCTTCCTGGCTTCCTTGTTGATACTGATGTGTCTCACTCAGATTCAGATTCGCTTAATGTTTTTTATAGGTGGCGTTGGTTTCCCTGCGGGCTTGTCTTTCTTTGGGGGAGGCATAAATCCGTCTTCTAAGGGTTTAGGGAAAAAAAAGGAAAATTTCATTTTCCTGACACGTTCTTCTTCTTGTTATTGTTATCCTCTTGGCGCTTGGTGTAAGAACCTCGCCTGCCTTGGTCTTCTCTAGAGACTAGAGTGATGTCGTCGTCTTCTCTAGCCTGGCAATTTTTTTTCGGGCCTCCTGAACGAAGAGGTTGTGGTTATATTTCCTTACCGCTTCCATCTGGCTTTCCCTCATGATGGTAGGGGAAAAGTCCTTCAAAATGGGATCGAAATATTGTAGTATATTGTATATACTATATATATTGTATATACTGTATATTGTAGTATGATTTGTAATGGTTTTCCTGATTGGTAAGAGAGTCGACCTTTACGGGTGAGGTACTAGGAGATTCTGGAGGTCTTCTCGTTCTCCGCCTTTTTCTTAGAAATGAGCCAGCCTCCTCTTCACTGGATGATTCCTTAATTTTTCTTGTTTCTATATTCCTCTTAGGAATGAGCTTCAGTTTTTCCCTCATTACTTCTTCTGAGATCTATTCTTCATTTGCTAGCGTGGTTTTATGCGCCCACGCTTTCATTGCGATTTCTTGTTCTTCAATTATGCTGATTGTGTTCATTTCGCTGCGTTATTTCACAGCAGTTTCAGGTAGTACAATTGGTGTTATCTCAGTTATATCGATCATTTCTGGAGTATCGATGATATCCATGTCCAGACATTGTTAGTCAGTGCGTTCACCTTCCGATATTAGTGGTGGTGTTGGTAGGAGTGATGGTGGTTCAGGGTGAATGTCGGCCTCCACCAGTATGATTGGAGACTGTATCAAAGTTGTCGTGTCTACCTAGGCGGTTGCTGCTTCAGGGCTGCATTCCGTCCCCACTATGTTGTTTCATTCTGCCCCCTGCAGAATAACTGTCACACTTCCCCAGCTCTATGTCCATTCTGATCCTGTCTACGTTTTCGTAGTCGAAAAGGGAATCAGAAATAGGTTTATCGGTGCTGTATTTTCCTCCGAGCCCACTTAGCAGTGAGTGAGCGCTTTCAGACGGACGGCTGAGTGGCTTCGTGGCCCGACCCCGGAAATGGCTTCCTCTGTCTTGTGGACAGTACTCATTCCTTTCTATTGATTCTCAAGGAAAGCGTAGCGGTTGGAAATGTCTCTGTGATTTTGAATTTCTTTGCATCTTTATTTGATCACATATAGGAACTCTTAGTTCCGTCAAGCACTTGAGTGCCCCCTGTGGCAAGGAGTTGATAATCCTTGCCATCTAACAAGAAAATTGAATTGGAACGATTGACATTACAATGTTAACTAAAGCCAAATGACAGAAAAAAGTTCCGGAGTCTGCATATATAATAGAAAATACAGATTGTAAACCCTGATTAAACACTAACGGAAAACGAGTCCAGCATACTTAACAGAGATGGAAACTTCGATATAACTCCAGCTGAATTACCCCACTAGGTTAACATTGCGAATGTAGAATCAGGAATTTACACTTCACTGTACGACCTTGCACATTTTTTACTTCAGTTGAAAGACCTAGAATGTTAGCATGTCTTCGTAGGCAACTACAGCTACCTGGATATCTTTCGGTTCCGGAATGTAGATGTTAACGAGTGTGTTTGAAAATTTTGTTCAGTTTCCAAAAAGGATCATAAGGAGAGAAACTTAAGACATAAATATTTTCTGGAGTTGTTATAAGAATTCAAAGAACTGCAAAAGTTTATAGCAGACGAGTTCTATAGGCCACCTTGCCTATAAGAAATCACGCAGTCTTCGACTAAGTTATCCCTAGCATCTGAAGTGAATTATACTACAACATTTTATTTTTCCACTTTCATTTATGCTATTTGCGAAACGATCTGAACACAAAAAACCCTTTTGCTAATTCTGAATTGTAGATTGTAACACACCAATTATTGAAAATTTCTATTTTCACAAATCTGGGATTCTCCAGAGCACTCCACTGCATAGTAATACAGATATCACATAATCAGAATGCTGACACCTATTAGTTATATATCATTTATTTTGTTTATTTTTCATTCATGTTACGGTTAGATATACAAATAGAAGTCAACTAGTACTCTTCTTCTTTTGTTCAATCATATAGTTGTTTTTCATAGTGATTGACGTAGAGTGAGATACAGAAAGATATATCTACTTTTGGTTATATCATACTTGGAATCGGTGGGCTTTCTGTGTATGAAGTGGCGGATATATAGGTGGTAGCATTGCCTGAACTATGAACCGATATCGATTCAATGTGTGGATGAAATTTTTAAAGGGTTTTTCCTGTGCCTGTCTTCAGAAAGAGAACACGTGATGGTGATTCAAGTAAAATTATTTTTGAGAATCATCCATAAGAAAAATCTCCATCTTTTGAGTTCTTCTAGACAAAATCGTCAAAATGGTTTTTGGAAATAGGATTTCGATCAGAAGTTGTAAGGTCTAGTGCATTAAACCCTAGAGTAAGACCCTGTACTTGGTTATATTTTCTATTAAGGCCATCATTGGAAAGAGTAGAAAATTTCAGAACATTGACACTATGATTTATTTATACAGGGATCATTTATAATCAATATCGATTTACTATTTTTGGTAATTCATTCATTTGGGGATGCAAAACCCTATTAAAACTCTCAAGTAAACCGTATTCCTTGTTTAATTGGTGTGTTTGAACTGTCTCCTATCCCAGGGTAACTTAGTTGGTTTGAAGTGGCAGGCGTCGGAAAGGGGTACATCATTTCTAGAAACTTCTGTGCACCGCTTTTTTGCTCTCGATCAAGAAATGAATGAGGAACAATTGAACTTCTTTAAAAATCTGTCCACAATTTACCAGCGCTAATTTCTCATAATAAAAATCCGCCACCACACGTTGGCATAATATTCTTGTGATAAAAATCGGATCTACATCGGATAAAAAACGGGCCCCACGTTGGGCCCCAGAATGATCGACTGAAATGGATTTTTTTCTAAAGAGATGTTTGCATTCAAATGTCTAAAAGATTTTTGATATGTGAGTTATTATCGTGAGAGGGTGGCTGGCAAGGTGTTGATTCTTACGTAGAAATTAATTCTCCTGAAACGTAAAGTTGACGTGTTTCACGAAGAAAGGCAATTTTCACTTTTTGCCAAGAGGGTGCTACGAACTTTGGGAAAGGGGAGTACGATGATAACTCGTTTGATAGATATTTCAATTCTCCAAACTTTTTATATTTTTGGGAATTGGAATAGCTGTTCTTGGGTAATCAGTTTCAAGGATCTACAAACAAACACAATATCATAATTTTATGAAAAACAAGTATTCAAAACTCAGTCCAGTACATTCCAATAAATGCTTGGAATGTACACCATTTACTTTTTGAGAATACTGAGGTTTTTTTACGATTTTATTTCCTTATTCTAATCATGAGCACTAGAATAGACTGCCTTCATCTGAAGTGTAGAATACACAACCGCACTTCATTTTAGAATCGTGGATGGGAAAAGAGGTTCTTGCAAAGAAATTATCCCAGAAACATTTCAAAATATAGAAAATTAATTTATAAACCTTCATTATTTTCACGAAGTGTAAGAAAAATAGTTTTAACTTCATTATTGTCACAAAGTGAAACGGAAATATTTTGAACATTTATTGGAATTAACTGGATTTGATTCTGAGTATATTTTTTTCTAAAATTATGATATTAAACGTTTTCATCTGAAGATTTATAACAGAATGAAACTGCTTATTATTCGGGAAAGACTAATACGATTTTTAAAAATGAAATTGTGTTGGATGGAAAATATCTGTCTAGTGAGATATCACATGACCCCGTCCCAAAAAAAAGCTATAAGCGCCCATTCGGCGATGAGTGATGCAACACTTTTTTTTCTTTGCGATAAGTATGGTATTAGTAGTAGTATTTGAAAAAATTGTCTTATGTGAATGTTTTTTCATCTTACTAGCAAATACATTATATGGGCATTTGAGATATATCAAAAACAATATGTTTGATCAACAGTGGGTATATACGAGTATATGGTTATATATCTTCTAGAGAC
>WOGO01002796.1:0-15260 GCA_015342085.1 Leptinotarsa defecta | reverse complement strand
GGGGACAAACCGCGGACACGTGTTTCTGGCTATTGGCTATTTCAAATCACTCCAAATATTAAAACACAAGAGAATTCCGTTCTTAAAAATAGCAGTTTACACAAGTACTATACAAGAAAATGTGGTAACCTACATCAACCATACTCAAGATTAACCATTGGGCAAAACTCGCACATATATATAGGTATTCTCTGCTATAATATATTAATAGATTTGTTTATAGCAATATTGATCTTGCCGATCTGAGGATTTTCAAAAACTCCCTGTACAAGTATTTAGAATCCAGGGCATGCTAATTTTTATATGTAGACTAAATACTAAATTTACATCATATTTTGTGACGAGTCCAATAAGTTATACATTCTATACTCCTTTTTGTAATAACTTCAGTGACGAATAAAGTTCTATTCTATTCTATAATGGGCATAGATTCTATGTCAGAAACTTCAGGTGTGTCTACCACATCAGCATAATGGTTTGTCAAAATTTTGTCTTAAATTTCATCTTTGCTCATCACCTAGCTTGTTGTGAAAGATTTTCTTGTACATAAGTTAAACAGCTAAGCTATATTACTACGTTTATATAGAAGCCCGTCGTATCATATGGAATTATGTGTTGGGGTAAAAGTTCATGTTTCTAAAGTTCACAAAAAAAGTTAACATCATCTTCTGATATGTCAAACTGTTCGAGAGTGGGAATTCGATATCAACTGCCGTCTAATTGGATTTCACGATTTTTCTGAAAATTGTTAATTTCCAACAGGGCCCTGATAAGAAACCAAATGTGGGTATCAAATTTCACTCAACTGTATACATACAATTCAAGAAATTTTTACAACATATTTTTTGAATACCTCTCTCTATAGGTGAATAACCGAATGTACACGTAAAAATCATAATGTTTGATTTAGAAACATTGAGAGTAGATTTGAATCACATCAAGAATTAACTTACGTACAATGACGTGGAGGTGAAAAAATAATGTGAATGTTCAAATTTTGCAGGTTATGTATTCGATTACACACAAGTCAATAAAAATATTCTCGGACAGTCAAGTGGCGTTGGTAGCTCTTGGCTCCTCCCGAGCAACGTCTAAATTGGTAGCAAATTGCCAAAAACTACTCTCCTTGATAGGAAGACTTAACAGATTGTCTCTGGTTTGGATTCCTGGCGATACTGGCCTGGAAGGCAACGAAGCTGCTGACTCCCTTGCAAAGGAGGGTGCTGCAAGCAGCTTCATCGGACCAGAACCTGTCATTAGCATCGCCTTAGGCTTTGCCAAACAAACTTTGGACACCTGGATGGCAAGAAGATTTATGGACTTCTGGCAGAATCTTCCAGGATTAGCTCACTCCAAGGCGTTTATTCACCCTTCAAAGCTTGATATCAAACAGATGTTGGACTACACTAGGGATAAACTATGATGTCTAACAGGCATTCTTACAGGTCACTGTCATTTGAATCAACATATGCAAAAACTTGGACTGTCGGAAGACAGTGTGTGTCGCCTCTATTTGAAAAATGATGAAACAGCAGAGCATATACTTTGTGCATGCCCCGCTGTGGACCGAATCAGATTCTTTAGAGTTCGGCAGAGCCCTATTCTTACCATCTGACCTGAAAGGCCACTCACCATACAAACAAATCGGCTTCCAAAAGAAGCTGGGTTTATTTGGTCGAGTGTGAATAGGTGTGAGCCACAATAAACCCTTGCAGGTTGTGGTGGAGGGTCGAATAGACCAACTCACTTTGGACCTAACCTAACCTATGACATCGAAACCAAAGTCCAATTGTCTCAGTGGAAGAACCCAGGAGAGCCAAGACGATCAAATGTCAAGGTTTTGCTCACTGTTCTCTTCGATTATTATGACATAGTGCATCAGGAATTCTTGCCACAAGGTCTTACGGTCAATTCGGTGTATTATGTACCACAAAATCACCTCAAGATGTACTTGAGTTTCGTATTTCTGATTCAATTGGAATACACTATAATTAGCTTGTGTATATCAAGTGGAAAAACCTACTTTTTTTCTAGAAGGAACTTGAATTATATTTATTGTTGGAATTTCTGTCGGTATGTTGTTGTTTTCTTATTTTATTCTTATATCTATTTATGCATATTCTATGGGATGGCATGTCGGACATATCAAAATGACATTTATTTAATAATTAAAAATATCAGCATCATCACCCAAACTTTATTGAAAGTAATTTACTCTTGCAAAAGATGCACAAAATTTCAATTGAAATACATTTTAAATCATTCACTTCTTTGCCTTGGCTTGGTTTGCAACTTCTTCCATTGCTTTTTTTACCGTTTCCGGATCGCCCAGAAACTGTAAGCTACCGTTCGGCACAGGTTTCATATTTTCATCCAAAATGTACAAGAAGGGTATTCCCGTCGGCAGATTCAGTTTCATTATTTCATCATTAGACATCTGATCAAGATGTTTGACAATCCCTCGTAAGCTGTTACCATGAGCTGCTATGAGAATACTTTTTCCACTTTTTATTTCTGGAACAATACAGTCATTCCAGAATGGCAGTGTTCTTTCAGTTGTCAATTTCAAGGATTCGAACAGTGGAAATTGGTCTTTTGGAGGTCCATCGTTGTAAATCGGATCATTGATAATCGTTTCATAGTAGGGGTTTTCAGGAGTTATTGGAGGAGGAGGAACATCGAAACTACGACGCCATATTGCTACTTGTTCCTCGCCATACTTAGCTACAGTATCGAGTTTGTTTAGGCCTGTAATAACAAAAACTTTTAAAAACTATAATTAATAGATCTCATTCACTAGTTGTGTGATTAACAATATTACCCATGATAATAATTAAACTATTTTCACAAACATTGTTCATTTCATAGACCCGTTTCTCTAACACCGTAGTTTCCTTCTAACACCGTAGCTTCCTCTACCGAGGAACCTATGGTGTTAGCGAAACATATCTAGAAATAAAAAAAATTCTTCAATTACTATAATGGATAGAGTTATAAATTTTCATCAAGTAACGGGTCAGCCCTGTCATAATTTACAATGCTGTTTCCCACACATATAAAAAGAAAATTTAGACTCTTATTCCATTCAGTTAAAAGGACTGAAAATTAAATGAACACATCCTTTTTCATCAATTATTTCATCTTTAAACGTTACTGTTCTGAAAATGATGTGGTTTTCAAGTTGACAAATAATAATGTTTCATCAATAAAAACGCCAAATAGATAACAAATCTCTTTTTAATCTCAATTTCATTGAGTCTACTTATTATGTTAAATCATTGTTGTTAGCTTTTTTTAACCAAGTATTTGCTGATAAATTCCAGATTTCAATAATTTCTATAATAGTTGACATTCTAATCAATAAAGATAGAAAGCATCCAACTGTAAACAATATTCGACATATTGAGTACCCACCACATAATGTAGTTTTATGCAAAACTATATTCTGAACATTCCAACTCAATTGTCGAAACCACAACATATGGAATGTTCTGAAAGAGAAATTCAGTAAAGGAAGATTTATTACCAAACGCTAGATGTGATAGTATAATATGCACTATGAGTATTCAAATATATTTCAACTTGTCTCGAAAAAACTTACCTGTCAGACCTCCATAATGTCTTTCATTCAACCTCCAAGTTTTTTGAAACGGCAAATCTGTCTGCCCAAGTTCCTGTGAAATGGAAATATAAAAAGTATGATAATTGTATATTATGTAATATTTTTTATGTATGGCGATGTATTGAACCTATTGGAGCCTCTGGAGACACCCTACATTTTGATTTATGAGAGAGAGAGGACATTGGCAGATCAATATCTTCAGATGATGTGGTGCTGCAGGTTTTTCCGGGTTTTCATGCAGCTGAAAAAGCAAATGCGCCACTGGGATCAATGAAGTCGCCCCGGAGCGCCAATTAATTTTTATTGTTGTTTTTATTTTTATCGTTATTTTAAAGTAAATTTTTGAAAATTCGGTTTTGGATATATCCATAACAAATAATGATGAATCTAATAATAGATTCGTCACAAGACATATTGATAACGACATTAATCTTAATTTTGGAAGTGTGGCTTATTGACTTATTTCAAGATGCTGAATCCTAGATTACTGCATTATCTACCTCGAGGATAACCAGAACACTTCGTCAGTTGCTTTATCGCCTTTGATAATGTCTACGCCGTCGTAGACGAAACTTCAGGCATAAAACATTCAAACAAAGGCCAATAAACCCGAAAAATAGCTTTAACTTAGTTATATGAAACAATCTACAATTGTAATTCTACAGGATTTTAGAAAAACTTTATTAAAAAACCAATTTTTTTTTTCGAATCACCTGTAAGATCAAGTTCATTGTATCGTTAGCTCTTTTCAGAACTGACGTAAAAGCCAAGTCGAATTTGTAACCGGCATCTTTCAAGGCTTTTCCGGCATTTTGTCCTTCCTGTTTTCCTCTATCGCTCAATTCGGCATTGTACCACCCGCAAAAAAGATTCAGCTTGTTCCATTCAGATTCTCCGTGACGGACCATCACTATTTTGTAGTTTTTTCCTGATCCGGCTCGCGTTTTGCACTGTGCCTTCACCTAAAACGAATTTTTGTGGTTAGAAAAATAAATGGCTCAGATGTTTCAGGTATTTGATGCAGTTTCGATTGAGGTTTATTTAATAATATTAATACGAATTACCGGACAAGCCATATTTGAAATGATTCTTGCAGGTTCTACGAAAAATTTTGATAATGTCACCATTTGAAATCCATGATTTTCGTGATTGACAGCTGGTAATGTGACATGCGTGAAAGGGACAACTGCCAACTGTTCCGTAAACCACAAAAAAGTTGCGAATTATACCGTTGGCAAAATAATTTGTATTTTTAATGTGTACATGGTGAGTTACGACGGTTCTCAAAAATGGACAAAACGTATTTCTAATAATTTTTCGTATACATCGTGGATTACTTATAACTTTGAGTTATTTTCAAACGTACAGTGTGCTTCAAAATGTTTTTGAGGAGGTGTTTGTATTGTGCTGAAAAATTTTAAGAAAGATTATTATACACGAGTAAACGATACGAGGTCTCTTCAAAAAGGAGGTGAATTTTCATTTTTTCCAAAAAATATTTATTTATTCATCAATTTCTATTTTGTCCCCTTCGAAGTAGCCCCCTGAGATATAATACACTTGTGGCATGGTATGTCCTTGGGCTCTCTCAACAATTTGGTTTCTATCTGCTCAACCGTCGCAAAACGCCGTACCTACTTTCATGGGTCTTTTCAATCTTGTGAACAGAAAAAGTCGCAGGGGGGCAAAAATTACAGATAAGCAATGACGATTAAGCAAGTGCATATCGTGATGCAAAAACAATTAATTGTTTTTCCATAATACCGGACGTTTTCTTCGTATTGCTTCCCGCTAGCGGCGCATAACTTCATGATAAAAAAATCTGTTTGAAATCTGTTTTTCCGTTAACCAGCTGTCGCACCCCTAAGAACGACAACCCTCAGATGTCGAAACTTGTGCGAACTAAGGATTAACGAGGTCTTGTCTTCTAGCGTGTGATTCCTAACACGGGTTGGACGATAGCAAGTGATAATCCGACCAATACGGCAGTCAATTCGAGTGAGTGAAAAAAGCACCCACGTCGAACCGCTTAGCTACCGACCGACCATGTGGCAAGAACTCCTGTTGCACTACGCTATGGTAATCGCAGGAAACAGTGAGCAAAATCTTGACATCTTATCGAACTTAGCGTCCTTTTTCTGGTCTTGGCTCTCCTGGGCTTTTCCATTGGGAGAATTGGAGTTTGGTTTCTATGTTATAACCATATAACTTTGATTCGTCACCAATTAGGACCCTTTTAAGCAAATCTGGATAGTCGCCGTTAAAGTCATTCAACAATTCCTGAGCGATACTCATGCGACTGTTTTTTTGTCATAATTCAGCAATTTTGGAACGAACTTTGCTGCCACATACATGATGCCCAAAATTTACAAATAATTGTATGGCATGAGCTAGACGATATGCCGACATCCTCAGCAGCTTCTCTAATAGTGATTCGACGATTCTCTATAACAATTTTCTTCACTTTCTCAACGTCTTCATCGGTTGTTGATGTGCTGGGCGTCCAGGGCGAGAGTCGGCATTCAGATCCTCTCGACCTTCTGTGAAAAGCTTGCACCACTTCTAAAAAAATTTATGACTCAGAGTACAATCACCGTATACCCTGTCATCATTTCAAGTGTTTTTGAGAACTTGATTCCATTTTTTACACGAAGTTCAATGCAAATTCTTCGATCCGTTTTTTGAATTTGAACATTCACCCTATTTTTTGAATAGACCTCGTACATATAATATCTGGGTGTATACAAAAACAGGAGAGAAAGTCGCTGAGACTAGACGACATTTGTCCAGTAATGCTGCAAAAAGCTCCGTAAATTCTTATTTAAAAAATGTATGAAAAACTCAGCTCTGTTTGTTTACCTGGGAGTTATAATAGATCCTCGACTGACCTGGAACCAAGCCCAAAAAGAATGGCATATCGAAGAGTTGAGAAGAGTGTTTGAAATATGGCGCTCTCAAATAAAAATGACAAATCCGAATAGTTTTGAAAGAGTTGTTATAAAAACCCACGGTGGCAAGTGCGTATTTTGTGTTGAACTATCCTGCATATAAATTGTATTTTTAAAATTGTTTCCAATGGTTTCTAGAAAGTAATGAAAATCTCCACAAACAGATGTTTTTTGCTTTTGCAAATAATCGTTAACAATTTCAAGTGAATTACGGATTTCAATTTAAACATTGATTTGTCACGTTTTCGATATTTAAATCACATGAGATTACATATTCTCGAATGCTTTAGTCTGAATGTCAATTACAAAAACAATTCTGGCCGAGTAACCCACGAAAACTGATATCAAAAAACTTATAATTTCATTACCATATTTTCAACTGGGATGCCCCCATCTTCGGCTTTCCATCTAATTCGTTGATCAGTTATACTTTCGAAATTGGTGGTTGAAATTATCATCTCAAACAAATTTCATTACTAGGAAAGTTTTGTCATATTAATAAAAAATATAGTGATAGACACTTCTTCAGTCTTAGTTTTTCCGAATAGACATTATACTGAATTTTAGCACCAATGGCAAAATCAACAGCAGCATAATAACTGGTACCAACACCAGCAAACACAGTATCAACCACAACAATCACAGTACCAACCAGTACCTAACCAACAATCTTCTCAGACACATCAAAATTATTGGCAACAACCTTACAATACTCAAGGTTACAACCAGAATGTCCAGCAGGCTTACGGACAACAGTATGGAAATCCTCAAGCAGGAGTGTTTCCGAATAATACTGGGTATGATGAAATTCTTGTTTTTTCTTTTTTTATTGTTTCATTCACTCGTCATTAAATTTTTTCAAGGTTTCAACAGCAGAATTATGGAATTCCTCAATATAATCAGCTGGGTAATCAAAATAATGTTTATGGAAATGCAGTGCCTCAAACTGGGCAGCAGAATGAAGGAGATGCTTGGGGAGACTGGGCATGGGGTGATGAGGATAATTCGAACATTCAGCAAAATGAAAATGCTACTGCTCAAAAGCAAGGAAGCGAAATAGGTTGGTATTTTTGTATATATAATGATAACTCTTTGATGATAATTAAAAACGATACATGCTTTATCTATATTTGTATACTATACTTCTATATTTCCATATCTATACTTCCTAATGTATTGATATCTAGTGCAAGGTTATTCAGAGAATTCCATATTCTAAACTTTCGTCAGATAAATACATTTTTTGACCACCGTTCAAGTAATTATGACAACATGTCGGTATCAGTGTGTTTGAAACATCTCTGATTTGATTTAAGACATGCATACAGTCCATACTTATGTCATGTGTTTGAAATATGTTTGAAATATATTTTTCCGTTAACCAGCTGTCGCATCCCTACGAACAACAACTCTCAGAAGTCGAAACTTGTACGAGCTAAGGACTAAGGAGGTCTTACATTTTAATGCTTGATTCATAACACGTCATCATTGATTAATGTGAACTTTCACTTCAGAAGCATACATAATTGTATTTATACTTCGCATAATCAATTTTCTTTTGAATATGAGAAAATGTATTGTTTTGGAAAAGCAGTGAATCCAGATTTCCCCATTGTATCATCAAAATGGCAATGAAAAATAGTGCTGAATTCAAGTTGTAGACAGATATTACAGAAAAGGGCTATGAAGTGACTGTAAAGTCAAGCTTAGAGAGTCTTGCAGAAAATTTTCCACTATTGATAAAATTTCAATAGGCGTTGAACTGTTCACTCTCGAATCTGTTCGACGAATTTATGAAAAGTTTTTGTTTGCACTATTAATAATACTCGAAAAAGATTCATTATGGTTTCTGACTTCCAACAACGCCTTGATTTTATTCGGTAGCCGGTCGGTTCGAGGTGGGTGCTTTGTTCACTCATTCGAATTGACGTGTGGGACGGTGGTTCAAGCCCCAAGCTGAACGATAGATTTTCACTTGTTATCGTCCAACCCGTGTTAGGAATCACACGTTAAAAGGTAAGACCTCGTTAATCCTTAGCTCGCACAAGTCTCGACTTCTGAGGGTTGTTGTTCGTAGGGGTGCGACAGCTGGTTAACGGAAAAATATATTTCAAACATATTTTAAACACATGTCATAAGTATAACAGATTTTAAACAGACAGATATACTACTCGTACAATGGTGGTGAATTATCATCACTTATCATTATGAGTAAGAACTACAAACCTAGAGAGACTTGCAGGAAATTTTCCATTGTCGATTAAAATTCAATACTAGACGTGTTCATTCTTGAAACAATTTGACGGATTTATGAAAAGTTTTTGTTTACACCCTTTATGATACTCAAAAGAGTAATTATGGATTCTGACTTCCAACCACGCCTTGAATTTAATCAAAGATATTATATACTACTCGTTCAATGGTCGTAAATTATCATTATGAGTAAGAACTCCAGTCCTAAGCAATCTTCATTTTAAAAAAGCAGCGAAGAATTTGCCAGCTGATAGACCCTATTAAATTTTAATTGTATTGTATTGTATTGAATCTTAATCGTAACTATCTTTCTATTGAAAATTCTTTTACTATGCAATGCAATGTATTTTTCACATTGGTCAGGCTAAGTGAGGTATTTGAACTCGTTTCAAAGAACACGCAGCACATATCCGATTTTGGAGACCAGAAAAATCTAGTGTCGTTCAACTCGCTTTGAGGGGTGGCCATAGAATAAATGAAGTATGTCTAAAATTGATGAGGTCAGTACATGGCACTAGAATTTTTTGAGGCTTTCGAAAGTCTGAAAATAGCAAAAAGCGACATGAGAACTTTGAATAGTAACAAAAATTCCATTTCAAACCAGGAGAAAATTTCGCGCGAATTTCTACTAGAAATTGGGTGTCCGAAAGTGAAAGTGTACCATGTTAAATGTAAAAAGAGACCAGTTCACTTCCTGAAGATGCCAACTTGGTTAGTAAAATGCGCGTCGAGAAGACAGAGAAGAAAACAAAATTTGTTTTGGAAGTTGGGATTGTTGGTGGGTTTTCACCTTTGTGAAGTGCCTGGATGGCCCATCGGTGTCCAACCACTTTTCAACACATATGACGATCCAATTCAAAAAAGGATCGTTTTCGTTGCTCAAAAGCAAGAAGAATAGACCTCGAAACGTGATAATTCCAATCCGCCATACCACGCACCACTTCGGGTCTCATCTTCGAGGCTAAACGGTCTGGAACTGAAAAAAGGCAAAAAAATTTAATTTGGGAAAAAGTGAACATCATCAATGCATACAGTACAAAATTATCTATCGATCAGTACATACCACGACACAGAAGAATCAATATTCATTGAAATACAGAGCTACAAAAACACATAACATTAAAACGGACAAAACTTTTGAAGTAACCTAGTAGGTGCCCTATGTGATGCTTCACTACCAAAGGTGAAGCAAGTGTTTTTGTGTTAATTCAATTTTTTAAGTTACAGTAAACATTACAAGTAGCCTCTGTATTACAATATGTTCAAGTACAAATCTTCTACAGTCCCTAGTACTGACTTATATACTGTTACGTTTATATACCGTAATCGAATGTGGTAGAAAATTTCGTCAGAATTTATTCTAAATCGTTAGCATTATTCTCGCTGCATCTAGAGCGGCATCGAATATCGTACATTCACACAATTGATTTATGGCCACCAGTGGCGGCCGGCGTTATTTTTTTAGGGCATGATTTACAACAATACTTTGAAAATAGGCATGTCTTGCTATTTTCGTTCAGTTCAACGATAAAACCCAAAATGTTCACTAATGTTTCGTTGTGATTCGTTGATATCATAAGTTTGAATGTTGCGTGCAGCGTCGATATTTCTAATAAACAATTTAGTTTCTCAGGTTGTGATTGAAGTAAGCTTTTAATGATTGAAGGGGCACTTCACCTTATTACATTCATTAGGGAAAGATAAAATGAATTACTCAATTTTGCAATATTCTGAGAAAAGAATTGTTACAATAGACGGCATACAGTATTTGAGAACTTTTTTTTCATTTTTTTTTTCACAGAAACACCAAAATTGTATGATTTCTATTTCATTCAGAATCCATAACTCAAAACTATAACACTGAAACACAACCGTGGTAACAATACTATCGAACATAACAATACAACACCAAAAAAATGACAGAATCGGACTCAGTGTTATGAAATTGATAGGCAATCCAACCAGCAGACATTTCCTTGCTGTGAGGGACCATGGATTTTGAAGCACCTCCAATTTTATGTGTTTTCAAAATTACACACAGTTACTGACACTTGGCAACACAGGATGTCACAGTCTAGTGGAGACTTTTTTTTAACCTATGAGCAAATATTTGCATATGTCCTATTGCTTTTCCATATCAGTCATAGTTCAATTCAGTCTATACAAAATCATTCCAGTGAATATTTTCGTGATGAATCCCTTGTCTATAAAACTAAATGTTTAAAACCTTAGTACGTCAACTATTAATTCATAAACCAATTATTTTTACAGGCAATAGTTTTGCCAACGATGAGACTTGGAATTGGGGGATCGAAGAGGCAAAACCTGTTAATCCAGTTCAGACGAGGCCTGTTGGAGATAATGCATCCGAAATCAGAGATCAGTTTCCTAAAACGAATCCCCTCGTAAAAACTGAAAATAATTTCGACTCACTCCACTTAGACCATGTGCAAGACAATTCTAGGCTCTCAGCTATACGCAAAAAACTGGATACACCCCAGTGGTCGACCGAGTCTCAAATTTCGCAGGAGTCATCAGATGATGTCGTTCAGACTTCAGAGAGTGATAAAAGTCACATGATGTCACGCAGTTCGACAATCAGCCACTCTCCCATATCTGGAAACGACTTGGCCACAACACAGAACCAAGAAGAAGTTCCTATGAAAGGTGATACTTATGAAAATAAAGAAATAGTGTCCAATATCAAGCAGGAGTTGTCTCCAAGTGTTAATCCTACTCCTCCACCTCCTAAGAATACCTTGACACCTCCACTAATGCCGCCTTCCAGAGGTTCAGATGATTCTAAGAATCCTTACAAGCGTACAGAGGGCATCGGTCACAAAACGAGTAAGTTTAGAGGTTCAGCCGTCATGCCTCCTGATACTCGCCAAAACGTATTCCAAATGGGTAGTTTTCACAGTCAGCAAGTAAATTTGGAGACGCTTCCAGATAATTCAGAACAACCTGATTCAATGCCCAACCTATCTTTCCAAAGGGCGAAGCCTGTGACGAATTTGCCAGATAACAATGAAGCTCCCATTAATGACAGGAATCAGTATCTGGAAACGGGCCAACTTTCCGAAGGTAATTTGCCAGATTATAACCAGGAGAGAGAGGATAGTGTGAGGCAGGAAGTCAGCGATACCTTACCACCTCCTGGTCTTAGTCGCATGGTCCCAGGACAGATGGAGCAAAGCGAGAACATAGGGAATCTGGGGAGTTTCGGAGATGAGCCACCACCTGGTTTGAGTAGGATGGTTCTGGGGCAGACAGAGACGGTTTCTAGCGTGCAGTCGATCGTGACTCAGAATGACGATCCCAAGTGAGTGTATTATTAAAACAATATTAAAAAACCTACTGCAGTGTATTGCTTTGAATTTGCAGATTGGGTGCGTTACTTGTCATTACAGCATCTACAATTGATTATGTTTGTAGCAATATGCAGTATTTGTAATAAAAAACTGAAAGGCGTATATCTTTAGAAGAGACGATTTTTTTTGGAAATGGAGGTTTTGGTATTCTTCTTCTCTATCTTTATACAAAAAAATGTGATAATCTTCCAAAGATATCAAGAAAGCAATCAATTTCGAGAGGGTTTTTTCTTCCAGTTTGTGTCAGAAAGTTACTTCTTTGCAAGATCTACACATCTTTGTATAGAGTTAATTTTTTGGAATCGATTGCTTTCTTCCTTTCTTTGGAAGATTCCCACATTTTTTGTATGAAAATGGAAAAGTAGAAAGCCAAAACCTTTGTTTTCCTTACACTATTTACTTTTTTTACTTAAAATATCCTCAGTGCTATGTGTCTATCAATTATATGAAAGGAGTATAATCAATGGTCACATGTTACAAAGAAAATTTTGATTCGAGTACAATTAGAGAGTGGTAAGACTAGTTTTGAAATTGAATCAGATATCATTGCTTCACAATAAAGTGTATGAAAGAGGTGAAATTTCATTTACATATAACACAGGCATCTTCAATGGAGATATATGATGTTTCGGAATAAGACACTTGTCTTATTGCTTCTTCAGTACCAATCTGGATACTTCTGTAATCTTAATATTTTTTTTTGTACCTTGGGAGCTGTCTGACTTGTCCATTAAGTATCTTAATATTTTTTTTGTACCTTGAGAGCTGTCTGACTTGTCCATTTAGTCCAAGTCTCCAGAAAACACTGCAGCCTCTTGGGCTTATTGCGTTCATTCTCCCATCTTCTCATGACACCCATTCCATCAGTCTCGTTCCCTGTACTAGTTTGTAGAGGTTCCGTGTTGGATGTTCGTCATTCCATTCTTCTGGACGTAATTTCGTATGTCCATAAATTGCCTGCCTCCTGTGATTCAGTGCCTCAAATTCGCATAAGATGTGTAGAGCTGTGCCCCCTTACTATATGTGATTTTTTTTCCTCATACAAGGAATTAGGCGATTCGGATATGCGGTTGGTTATCTCGTTCAAGGGTAGATGGGGCGATGACAAATATGGTGTTTGTCGTTCGCTTCAGCTTAGTTCGAGGAATGCAATGAAAGGAATTCGATTTTCAATTATGGGAAATCATCAACTTCATGTTGATGATGGACACTTCCTTGCACTGACGAGAGGCCAAATAGTCCGAGCACTGACACCTGTCGGATATACTCTAACGCCCTGTGTGGTATTAGCCAGGGGAGTAGTTGTTTTCTGATAGGTGTGAGTCCAGTTAAACTACAGTGATTGTGAGTTGAGACTGGGGGTGAAATAATTGTTTTTTAGGATAATTTGATTTCCACCCAGTATTCAAGTACGCCCTCTTACTATATATTTGTTTCCATAAGTAGTTTCGAAGCGTCAGAGATGAGCAAGATGAAGGCAATGTGGATGATAACATTCGAAACTACGTGAACTCTGTATGAAAATATTTTCCTAATTTTTTTCATCAATTCAATACCTCTATATTGTAAACTATTGATATACCTTATGTTTGCATACTACTGAAAGCGTGAATCAATGAAAAAAAAACAGTAGAAGCATGAAAATGCGTACTTCTGCATCAAGTATATTGCTCGCAAGTATAATTAATTTCTTTTTTTGATTAATGAATGTGAACTTCCACGTGAATAACCCAAGTCTGAAGCTGAAAATACTGTCAGGCTCATTTTGATATTTCGAATGTTATATGGAAATAATCTAGTAGGTAGTACACTTTTATGAAGTCGTTAAATCAATAAGACTGAATTTTAACAACTCTGCATCCTGCTTTCAATGTGCCTCAACACATCCCTAACGAATACGATCCGATCCAGCCTCTCAGGTACTCAACCTGATTATTTAGGGTACTGGGTGATTATTTATGGTTTTTTGTGGTGGAACATATTCTGTAACAGTTGCCAGATGAATGCTCTTATTTATGGCCTTGTCTGTGAATGGGTGACTTGTCGAAGAATATAACAAAACAATCTGGTGAAACAAGTGTATACCTACGAGAAGTGTTAGATACTTCACAAGGCATATGGTGGAATAATTCCATTATATTTTTATTTTGAAATATCGAAACGTCTACTGGCGTGTTAAAATAAAAAGATCGTAGTAGTTATTAGTTACGGACAGCAGGAAATGGACGGAGTTGAATAGCAATTTGAATTCGTTTTTACTTCATCTGAAAGATTATCAATACTCAAACTGATGTATTTTCTTCTTACTTGAACACAAACATGTGAGAAATGCCAAATAGGTTTGGATTTAATGGTGAAACAGCGCCATCGCTATTATAACCGTCAAATACATTTGTAATATGACAGTGTTGTGTCATGGTTTGAAACATTATTTTGAGGTTGTCCAACCATAATAATAACTAGTTCATTTTTCTTCTGCACATAACGTCATCCACATTGAATACTGAACCGAATAATCAATTATTGAGATAATATTGTGTTGTTCTAATTGAATAATATTCTTTAAATTTGAATTACAAATGCAGCTCAGAAATTTATCCTAGGTATATTCAAGTATGAAGATCAGTTTGGAAGATGAAATTGAAATATAGAAACACTTTTCCTGCACTAGGACAAACTAGTGTCCAAAATATTAATTTGGATAGCGCGTCGAGAGACAGTATTCTGTTCAGGTGTGTGAAAAGTGATTTTGATAAATATAAATGAATTCAGTAAAACTCAACCAACTCCCTCAAATACAACTAATTGTATATAAGCACCATATTTGAAACTGCAATACAATTAAACTCAATACTTATTATTTACAGATACAGATACAGATAATTTATTCATCATTGAAGTTTTTTACACAATGGTACAAAACTTATCAGACTAGTCAAAACATATAGTATTAAAACTCATAAAAACATTATAGAGCTCACACGAAAATATGAAAAACCCACAGACAGTGCATCAAACAGTGAGGTACTCCTCTATTGTACAAAAAGTGTTTTCATTAAGGTAATT
>WOGO01002795.1:0-15261 GCA_015342085.1 Leptinotarsa defecta | reverse complement strand
ATTTTGTTACTTTTATAGATGATTTTACCCACTTCACCGTAGTTTACTTATTAAGTGACAAGTCTGAGATTTTTGAATATTTTAAGACTTATTATAATTATGCTTGTAATAATTTTGGTCATGGTATATTGAAGTTGAAGTCAGATATTGGTGGTGAATATATTTCTAGAAATTTTAAATCCTTTTGTAATGATAAGGGCATAGTATTGCAGTATACTGCTGCATATAATCCCGAAATGAACGGAGTAGCTGAAAGAATGAATCGTACTCTGACTGAAAAGGCCCGTGCATTATTGTTAGATTCGCAGCTTCCTAAAGAGCTTTGGGGCTTCCCTTAAAGTTACACCATTTGATGCTAATGAAAGGAGGATACACATAGAACGAAACGTATTGTTTAGGGAAGAAACATGTTCAGAGTCTCCTGAAACTATTAGTATTGATGTAGAATCTGTATCGGATAAGAAAGAAAAGGATAGTAGTAGTAGTCCTGAGAAAAACAAAACCCCTTCAACATCTGACAATAATTTAGAGTCATTAAAACCGGAGGGAAAGGATACAGATGATGTTAATTCTAGGAAGAAAAGAAAGAAAACTAAACCAAAATATTTACAAGATTTTGTCACTGATGATTCAGATTTAGATGATATATTAATGGCATCATTTTCATCTTGTTCTAATAGTCCCAGAAAAGTATAATGATATAGATTCTTATGACGATAAAGATAAGTGGTATGAAGCGGTAAATGAAGAAATTAAATCTTTAGAGGATAACAAAACTTGGGAAGTTGTAGAAAAATCAAAAGACGCTAAGTTAATTGATTGTAGATGGATTTTTACAAAAAAGGCGGGTGATGTATATAAAGCTAGATTAGTTGCAAGGGGGTTTCAACAGGAAGGTAGTTTTACAGAAATTTATTCTCCCGTTTTGAAATTACAAACTCTCAGAGTTCTTTTATCAGTCGCTGTTCAAAGGAACTATTTAATTCATCAAATGGATGTTAAAGGTGCTTTCCTTCATGGTGAAAATGATGATATTGCATATTTAAAGCCTCCACCTGGTGTAAATATAAATAAAAATTATGTCTTGAAATTAAAAAAATCACTTTATTGTCTTAAAAAATCTTCAAAAAATTGGTACAATAAATTTTATGATTTTTTGAAAAGCAAAGGGTTTCAAAGAGCAGAAAGTGATTATTGTTTATATTTTAAGGATGGTATTTACATTTTGTTATATGTGGATGATTTATTAATTTTAGGTGAGGACAATTCAAGGATAAATAATTTTAAAGAAATTTTAAATAATAATTTAAAATGAAAGATCTAGGATCTAAAAATTTTAAATATCTGCGTATTAATATTATTCAAGATAATAACTATTTGTATATTAACCAGAAAGAGCATTTTGAATCCATATTGACAAATTTTGGTATGTCTGAAGCAAATGCTAGTGAATCGCCCATGGATGTTAATGTTAATCTTGATGATTGTACAGTTGGTTACTCTTTAGAGCATAAATGCAGAGCTTGTATAAGTTCTTTAATGTATGCTGTAGTAGGTTCAAGACCTGATTTGTGTGCTGCTGTTTCATATTTAGCAAGATATCAATCTAGACCATCAGAAAAGTTATGGCAATGCTTGAAAAAGATTTTAAGATACGTTAAGGGTACCATTGATTATAATTTAAAATATAATAAGAATTGTAATTCCGAACCACTAATTGGATATGCTGATGCTAGTTTTGCTGTAGATAAAGATAGGAAATCTACAACTGGTTATAAATTTAAAGAATTTGACGACAGTGTTATTTGGCGTTGCAAAAAGCAGAGCACTGTAGCTTTAAGCATTACTGAGGCAGAGTTATACTCCCTCAATGAAGCCGCTCTGGAGGCTTGTTGGATTAGGAAATTATTAAATGAGTCAGTCGTTAGTTGTAATACCACTACCATATATGAAGACAATAAAACTACTATATTTTCTGTATGTAATCCTGATTGAAAAAGAATGAAGCAACTTTATTGAACATAAAATAGAATGTAAGGAAATTTGTGTTATGTATATACCTACAAAGCAACAAATAGCCGATATTTTTACGAAACCATTAAACAAAACCTCTCATAATTATTTTGTACATAAGTTAGGGATGGAATAGAGTTAAGTTCGCATTATGTATTTTCAGTTTGTTAATTCTGTTGATACTCATCAATTGTATCATTTTTTGAGATAAAAATGAAAGGCACGTTTTATGTTACAAGTCTTGTATCTTCAATCATCCCCATAATCCTTAACAATTAGTAATAAATATTCAAGTGTCGTACTGAATTATTCTACAATGACCCCAGGGTAGTCAATCATCTGAGTTTTCACATATAGAGAGTTTGTCATCGATGGAGCTCAAAGCGATTTTTGTTTGTTCTTTTCAATAGACATCATGCAATGCAGATTGAATTATTCTTTGAGTTTTATATAATGGATTTTGTTCACGTAAACATGTTAAGTAATCTTGAGGAGTTATTTCGTTTTTGACAACATTATATTTGACGCCTATCGATTTTTTGACAAATTTCGGATTTCAAGAACTTGAAACATCAACCAGAAAAGAGTACATTTCCGATCTTAGACCAACGAACTCTGTCATAATACAACCATTATTTTCATCTTTCATCAAACCAACCACTTTCTTATTCATGAGGTGTATATTATATCTGTTATTTGGAGGGTAATCACTTGTATCGAATTTATGTATATCCTCCTTGATAGTTTCATATACATCAACGTGAATAATTTCGTATATAAGACTATCAGTATCTGTATATAAGAGCTTGCAAGTGTCAATACCAAATTTTGGAAGCATGTACTGATAATGAAAAATCATGTACAACTGTTTTTGCTAGATCCAAAATTACCATACCTTCATACAAAGGTTTATAAAAAACCAATTCACCTTTTTGCATTTCGATAGCCACCAAATGTTTATCGAAAATGGTTCTATTTTTGAAGTTTGGACTTGCAATTAAATTTTTAGCCCCATATCGACCTTCCCATTGAGATACTAATTTGACAATTCGGTGTTTCCGTATGTTCGGCATAGTTTTGCCAAAAACGACATTATTGAATGGCTTATAAAGATTTTTTTCAAAAGTATTTTTGGCTTCCGTCCTCAGTTTGGTATTGAAGACAATGTAGGGTTTCAACCATGCAGATTGTTTGAATTTGAGTACTCTGTGAATTTTTGTAATTATCAAACCATTTTGCAGAGCTTGTTTCGAATTCCTGTAATATATCACATATTTTTCTTTATCATACAATGTGGTCATCAATTTGAGAAGTTTAGAATTTGGAGGAATTCTATGTTCGGGAGCAAAAGGAAGATCACGATGTTCATCATGTAGATGTTCTGGATATGCTAAATCTACTTCCAACACATATCCTGTATCACTATCATCTGGCACATCTGTAATATCAATATTTGTATCCGCCCATTCGAACCCACCAGCCAGACATATATTTATTGTTTGCTTTCGAGTAGCGATTACATGCTTGAGAAACACCTCCCCTTATACCGTTTTCTCAGAATAGCAGCATATCAACATCCTGTAACGTTTCCAGACGGCATCCCATATACTTCAACATACAACTCCAGGTATAGCCGTGAAGTGTGAAGTAATGAGCAGGATCCAAGCCATACGTTTCATAACTCTTATCTTGAAATTTTTCGAAAACATCTGTCAAAAGCATTATGTCTGTTTTCAAATGAAGGTCACTATATTCACCTAAATTTCACCTGAATTTACAGTATGGGCATGCTTATAGTCTTCTTCATTAATGATTGAATCATTAAGTTTGTTATAGAAATGGTTACTAGATGGTAGCTGTATATCATCTAGTTTTTCAATACAATCAATGTAATCATAAGGGAAAACTCCTTTGCGTGTAAGTAATTTGAATTTCTCATCATCCAAATGTTGAAATTCAGCTTTCAAATTAGTGAAGTCACATGTTTGCATGGTTGAAACGAGAGCATAGAGGGAAGTAGCCAAAAACCGGAAGAATCGATGAATCGGAATTTAATATCAGTTTGTTCATCATATTTTGTGAATGATATATATTTTTCCTTATTGACAGGTTGGGCAATCAAACGTTTTTTACTACTACAACGTGCCAGATTTTTTTATGATAAAGTGACTATTGTATCCTGATAGGTTGTGAAACACCACTGGAACCATAAAGGTCTTTTTGTACTCTAAGTTACAGCGCTCAGGTGCAAGACCATGAAAGGCTTCTGTAAAATGGTTATGTTCACGAACGATCTTATCTTTGCTATCAAAGGATTTTTTACAAATGTGGCAGTGAGTGGTAGCATGTTTCAAATTCATATTTTCATTCATAGATATAATGTTTTTGATTTTTGATTGAATGAGTTGAGCTTCAAGTTCCATTTGCTTCAAAAATCAATCCATACAACCAGCACCATGATAACTTTCGAAATGTGCGAGTGAATCATCATAATAACACTTTAAAAAATATCCCGCGCTGAAAGGCTCATGTTTTTGAAAACGAGATGTATTTTTACCAGAGATTCCTTCTATGAATGGTGTGAGTAACGATTCTAAGTTGGCATAAATGACAAATGGATTTTTCTCTTTATATTTATAATCTATGTATTTATTTTTTGGAAAAGAAATTTTGCACCCATTTTGACAATATTCTGAGTGTTTATTCAAATTTTCTTGTGTGGAAAAATAATTTAAACAACAATCGCAAATAAAAATCTTTCCTTTATGTGTCGTTACTCGACTCTAAATCAGTCTAGAAAAATTTTTTATCCAGCAATAATGATATTTTATTTCAGTATGATCATCATTAATTTCCATTGGTTCATAAATAATCATTCACTTTGGGATAATAGATATTTTGAATCAGTAATAAATGTGCATGCCTATCCAACTTCTTTTTTGTTGGTCTGGCAGCTACTACATCGTAATGTTCTTTTTTCATTTCCAAAGCAAATACATTCACAGATATATTATTCATTTTTTCAAATTTATCAATGTCAGATATTCGCATAGGCATATCGATACCCTCCAAATTTAAAACCTCTGAATAATCAGGATATGAAGAAATTCTATGAAAGTTAGAATCAGCTGGATAAAGGGCACTAACAATTGACCAAGCAAAACATGCGTTATCGTTATTTTTAATATTGATGCATGCATGTCTAACCGCCCATCCACTTTCACGCTCCTGAAATTCTGAGAGTTTTTTCTATATCACATCGACTACATGTTCTGAAAACCATTCCTTCAAATCAGTTCCTCCATCAATTATAACATTTTTTGAATGGAAATATTTCAATTCCTTTTTCACTTGGGTAGCGTCAGCATGATCCTCAATAAATTCCCCACACAATACTGTATTCACTTTTATGATTGATATTCTCGAAATCCGCTTGATTCTATTTTTGAAAAGGAAGAAGGCGTCTTCGAAAAAATCTACAATATGTTTGTTTCAAATTCATAATAATACCTGTACGAATTCGACTATAGAAAACTGATGATACATCCCCCAACTTGACCCTATCGCTTCGTTTTTCTCGTAATCCTTCACCTACATGATTCACTAATTGTTTTTTAATTAACATCCTGAATCTCTTCAAAAGCCCCAAATTGGTTTGGAGTTTCACATATATTCCATGAGATACCTCCGACTTTTTGATTGCTCGATTAATAAGTCTAATATTTTTGTCCGCTAATTTGACCCACTTTTTCCGTTCCACAATTGTCGATCTAGTCAGAATTTCCCCTAAGCTTTTCGAAAAATTTCAATCACCCCATCACCACCACTTGGATATTAATTACTAACCTCTAGGTTGACGATTTTATAAAGTTGCAGCGATTATCCACCCCAAAGAAAACTAGTACGTATTTCTCAGCTTCGAATTTATCTAGAATCTTCTTGATACGGTCGGTGCTGCGGTTGGGTAGGAATACGCAGGAGTTCTCCAATTCTACCAGAGCTGCCTCTCCATATTTTGTCTTTGTTATTCTGATGTTGTGAATTTTATGTGGTTGGTCTACAGGCAAATTTGATAACTTCTCCAACTATTTTCTTCCTTTTACAGCAGTTTCGTTAACATAATCAATATCCGTTTCTGTAACAATTGAGCAATGGTAAAAAATGGTAAAATGGTATTACTCATTATCGAAAAATGTCCAAAAATGTCAACTAGGACTCATCACTGCTGAAAAATGTTCGAAAATGTACATTGAGACACTTCACAGTCGAAAAATGGTAAAACAGTATTACTCATTATCGAAAAATACCCAAAAATGTCAACTTGGACTCGTCACTGCCAAAAAATGTTTAAAAATGCATATTGAGACACTTCACAATCGGAAAATGGTAAAACACTATTACTCATTATCGAAAAATGCCCAAAAATATCAACTAGGAATGTTCAAAAATGCACATTGAGACACTTCTTTATTGAAAATGAGACACTTATCAAAATCTAAAAATTCACTTACGTATATCTTGCTCAATCACACATAATCACTTAACAGTTTTGTTCAGGTTCTGTGAACGCTGTGAAGACTCACATCAGACTGACATATTTATATGGTAGTACTATCTATCTATAAACACCACAACGGTTCTGGAAATTTCTATGATGTCAAAATCACACAAACAATATCCTGAGAAATTCATTTATCACGGGAAATAATACACAGGCAGAAAAACCACTATCTCAGCTAGATTACACTATCTCAAGGACTGTTTTCGCTTTCAATGTCGCTTATCACATTTCCTATTTGCTACGGCTTTATCAATAATACTTGATAACAATGAGAATATGCGAAGAAACTGTTTGATATATTTTCAACGAAAATTTGTTTTTTTCTTTCATGCTGGACGCCATGTTTTTTTCTTTAATGCTGCAATGTAGGTCGCACCTCTAGATGCAGCCCACGTAGGTTATGCCCCGAGGTACGGCCCATGTAGGTCGCACCCCGATGTACCAAATGGATTTTTTTCATCATCAACAACCAATCACAGAGCTCCAGCAAAGTCGCCTTACTTATTTTTCAGAAAACTACTAATCATAGTAGAGCCGACTTTTTTTAAAAAACCAATCATAGAGCTCCAACAAAGCCGCCATACTTATTTTTCACAAAACTACCAATCACAGAGCTCCAGCAAAGCCGCCATACTTATTTTTCATAAAACTACCAATCATAGCAGAGCCGACATTTTTTCAAAAACCAATCACAGAGCTCCAGCAAAGCCGCATTACTTATTTTTCACAAAACTACCAATCATAGCAGAGCCGACATTTTTTTAAAAACCAATCACAGTGCCCCCTCAAAGCCGCCATACTTATTTTTCACAAAACATAAATCACAGAGCTCCAGCAAAGCCGCCATACTCATTTTTTATAAAACTACCAATCACAGAGCTCCAGGCGTCACACCTTCAAACCACGCCTTCCGAACGCTCAATACTCACATTGTAACTTTATTCCTCCCCCCACCTCTTTCGCAAAGACCTACACCCTCATTGACAACGACCAGCAGCTCCCATGAACAACAGCCATCGACAACTACACCTTTGATTGTTGAAACTCTTTTGCCCCTCTACTACTGATGCGGAGGTCCAGGAGTGAAGTCCTAGGGAGGCCCGAGATGTGAGGCGGAGTCCTAAAGGGGTCCCCGCTCTTTGAATCTCTCCGATACTCATTCCATTTTTCTCTGCATCGATTACGTCACACGTTTCTTTCTCTCGCTCACAAAAGTCTCTCTCTCTGAAACACATCACACCTACCTCGAATCGGTTGTTCCACAAGGTTCCAATCGGAGGTCGTACAACTGCCAGAAATAAAGGGTCATAATAAAAAGCATGAGATTTTGGGCTCGTACCCGCCTTGTTCATCTACTCTTATTTCACATCGTGGTTATCTACCCGTCGCAGAGCCCTAGATACGAATCAACATACTCAGTGGGAAAGATAGAACGCCATAATTGTTCCAGGTCTTAAGGAAGTGAAGTGTGATGACAAACTACTGGAGAAAATGGGGAAAGAACGTCTGACTTGGTTTGAACAAGTTTTCAGTGAAATATGCCATACAGGAGATTAGTTAGAATATTAGGTACGTTTAGCATCGATGGCTGCCGGTAAACCCTGCTGAATTTCACCTCTGAAACCGTTATCTTATTTTCGTTGAAAATATTTCTTTTAATCATTCAATGTAATTTTTTTGTTCCTTCCTTTCCACTGAACCCGTGGACATCTGTGATTTTAGAAGGGGGATTGGATGACCACCCACGGACAGTTTGTTTTTAATTTTTTGGACATTCTGTTTCTATGATCACGGGGGGGCATATGGCCTCTGGAGGTAATTTCACTGCTGTGGTCTGAGTGACCACCCGTGGACACAGTTTGTTTTTAGGTTGGTTTTTTTCTTTTTAACACGCGCTGACCTGTTTTCAGGTTTTTTCCTTTACATTCAGTCACAAACTGAGAAATGACTTGGCGTGGTCCCACCGATGGAGAGCTAGTGGAAGTAGAAGTTATACGCGTATTTCTAAAACAAATTGTGCAATTGTAAAACAAAACTGAAAAAAATGAAACTGTAAGGTATGTGTAAAAAAATGTTTTTTCGTTAACCAGCTATCGCATCCCTACGAACGACAACCCTCAGAAGTCAAAACTTGTGCGAGCTTAGGATTAACGAACTCTTACCTTTAAACGTGTGCTAGGCTGAACCACAAATGCATTGCTAGAGAAGCCTTGTTTGCCTTTGATACTTGTCGATGCCAAAAAGGATGCTTTTGTCTTTTTTTGGCACAAAGATTTGCATTAAATTTGCCACCAGGCATCGAAGAATGCCAATAAAAATACGATATTTCTGAAATACATGCTCATATGACCTTATAGGAAAATTTCACCTATACCGCTGCTTGAATTAAAACATGACTATTCACCCTATTATGAATATTACTGAAGTTTTTTTTACAATACCAAACCCCTTGCGAGATAATTTGTTTCTGAAGAAGTGATAGTGAAACGAAAAACTTAATTGGATGTTTTCGATAATAAAAAAAACCCCTCATGAGTGATAACAGCCACTATTTTTTGTCATAGGACCACAGAGAAGCTATTTGTAACTATTTTGTTGCTGCATACCTAAACTCGTATAAACACCTAAACTCGTATAAACAGTCAATCTTTTGCTACATTTTTAGAGCTACTATATATATAAGACCCAAATCGATACTTCTCGGAAGTTCCTATAGGTATATACAAGTTTCATCTCTTACGAATCAAATATCGAGTATTCCTTTAAATTTTTATTAGATATAGACGGAACTTCGCTAAAAATGATGAATGTAGATATATTTTTATACGTTCTGTTCCCATCACGCGATTGTACGTCGAACACGCAACACCTTGGTAATCGGTAAACCAGCGAGTCTCGAACAGTTCCAATGCAACATATAAAGAAAAATCATTAATACGTTACCTGCCTTCTGCGGGATTTCACACACCAGATGTCGAACTACCCAAAACAATATAAAATATGTAGAACAATATTATATTGTTTTTATGGTTACCATAACAACTAACACTTTCGGGGGCTCTGTAGTTTGATCAATATGTGTTCGTGACCCAAAAATTCAAAAATGACTATTTTGTATAACTGTTTTTATATTTTACGGAAAGCGCATTACTTTATCTGTCTAAGCAACTTCGAAATATTTTTGATTATCGAGAAGGTTATTGAAAATATTATGTACGAAATAGCAAACTGGTGCAATCAAAATTGTCCAATCAATTGTTGAAACCGTTAAAAGATGAGACACAAACTAAATGCTCGGGAAGGTCGTTCCGTTAGATGGACACATGATTGCACAGAAAATGTGGGCGACGCAATTTTAGGAATCAGTCAGTCTTCTTGAATGTTTCAGAAAAGGTCACCTCGTAATCTACCATCAGATAACGATGTTAATTCAAGGCAATGATTATATAGTTAGTTCACGATAAGTGAGGTGATTTGTTTGAACGCATAAGTAAGGATTCAAACTCGAAGATTGACTTTATATCAGTGGTTCAGATTTATTTTTTCAAATAGCAGGTTGACTTTTCATGATATTTTCCACACCACTATGGATTTTACCATTTGATCAACCTAGGTTAGGTAAACTTAATATCACTGTTAGCTTTTTAACTCATGTCTCCATGCCAATTGGTTCAGATGATATAGATTATTGTTTGAAGTTGTAGCTTGAACCAACCTTGTATGCAAAAATCCGAATTAGGTATCTTTCAGAAGATATGAACTCAATCAGTTATTTATAGAAAGAACTAGGGTCAGTTTGTTCTATAAAATTCTGCTGTTTTGAGTAACGATCTTGCAGAGGACCGGAGAAAAAATTCTCCATGAAATGATTGCAAACCCTTATTCATTGCATTCCAAGAAGAATCGAGTCTTTGAGCAGAGCAGGAAGGGGGGGAAATACCTGATGTTAACTACTTCTATCGCATTTGTACATGTTATTTTACCGTTGTTATGATTTTGTAACAAAAACCAGTATCGGTGAAGTCTTTTTTTTTCAAAACATACTCTTTCGAAGTACGCAAGCCACAAATTACCGGAAACCGGAGAAATCTCTATCAGCCGACTGGAGCATATTAAACTCTAAGTCCACCAACTTTTTGGTTGTATCATATTGATCTACTATTACCAATATTATCAACAATCTTAGTACCAACATGACCTCTATTTGGTAGCCAACAAGATTTCTTCAAATTATTAAATACAAATAACTGAAAAGTCTATCATACAGATGCTGTGTCCTCTGCAACTAGATAACATGTAATGTTTGCCACATTTATTTTATTACACTTATTAATATGTTGGGGAATTTTTTTACAGAAATTCATGCATTCAGAATTGAATATGAAATATCAAATGAAGAAAATGATGATGATGTAGGTTGAAAATTCCAAAATGAACTACTCTCTCATTGGATAATATCAACAATGTGAGGAAATGAATGCGATATTCCGAAATATATAAAAACATTTTTTTGTAAAAATAACAAATTATTGTGACTTGAAACGAAAAGTATTGAATAATAAGCGAATCTCAATAATATACAAATATTGAAATGAAAAAGGAAAAATCATTTGAAAGAAACGGAAAATTGAACAAGTTTTTCCTTGTCGTTTCGATTGTTAGGGTCTACAATCGGATAACAAATGCTCTTTTCCTGATACTTCTAGATCATTTATAGGTCAGTTGACGGCTTTCCCCTCTACTCTCAGATTTACGACATTTTTCAACAAAATTACCCACACTGGAAATAAGAATATAAGAGATCATTATGATTAGTTGGGACAAATATTTTCAATTTTATTGAAACAATGTTCCTTAAGTCCAAAGAAGTATGTTCAGACGTGTTCAATTGAAAAAATATATTAATTGAATTGTAAGCAATAAATAAATACCAGGTGAATCAAATATAAACGAGACTTATTTTTGGTAATTTATTTTTATTTTAAACGCAAAAAAGAATACAGTTTATTTTTCTACATAATCTCCTGATTTGGAAACACATTTTTCCCAGCAGATAGGCCACTTTTCAATTCCTTTCACGTAGGAAGATGCAGGTCGTGTTTGTAGTCGATTGCCCACGTAGGCTTCAACCTCAGCAAGGGTCCATGTAATTCATCATAATGTACTCTATCATAACATCAAAAGAGAGAAATCGCAATGCATCATAACGCTACAAGGTCATAATCGTAATATATAGAATACGTAAGGCAGAGAAACTGATCTGCTTTTATTTTATAAGTATAATCGCCCAAACCATTTTTATGCTTTTTAGTAAAGTATCCAGCAATATATTCTAAAGAGCCCCCTGTTATTTCAGGAATATTTGTATTTGAAATTAAAGGAATGTTAGTGGAACTATCAAAACTACTAGATGAAAATGAGCTCTAAAATCGTGTATGTAAAATCGTGTTAATTTCAATTTCCACCTTTTTCATGATTTTTGTAGTAATATATTCTTCTATTGTCGGTTCGTCAGTATTTACTGAAGCCTGGAGGATGGTAGAATTTTTTCCCAGAATGATCATTCTGATTCGATAAATTGCTTCCAATGGACTAGGATGTTCATTTGGACCACGGCTTCTAATTTGAGAAAATCCATTTTTGAGAATGAATTTATCCCCTCTTTTGCAGCGACGAATCCATTCTTTTTGCAAAGTTGCGGAAACCATAGCCTTAACAATAGGAAAAGAGTGAAATATTAAATCAGTAACACCACCTTTCTTTAAAGTCAACTGATTGCTTTTACAAGTTGACACTGCGCAAATACGACCAGGCATTTGAACTAAAAATTACAAGGTTATTTACTGTTAGACAATTATTGCTATTACTTACAAAAATATGAATATTTCCAATTTTTACCTTTATTTAGTTTAAAAATGTTCAAAAAACAAAAAAAGTTGCACAATGGCAAAAAACAAATCTCAAAACGTAAGAAAATAACAAAGTCTTATATGGCGTCTACTCGTTATATCAGTTTAAAAAATGTCTAAAAGCACAAAAAGATACGACTTTCACAATAACAAACTCAATGTTTCAGAAACCTAATTGATATAGTTAAATAAAAATTCAATCAAAATAAACAAAAACAATATAATACTGTCCGAAAAGAATTCTCAAAAAATGTTAAAATAACACACAGTCTTCTCGGTGCTTGTTTAATGTGGCGATATATGAAAGTAAGCAATCCTGTATGTCCATAATCGTTGGTTCATCCGGTACCGCCATAGCCGAGAAACTCCAGAAAAACGATAAATACAATGACATCTGGTCCTGACCGCTACACTCAGTTTAAACATTTTGATAGTCAACTCTGCAGACGATAACATATTTGTGAATAAATATAGTTTAATAAAACTAAAAAATGCGCTTTTAAAGAACATCGAACTAAAAAGTTTAAAATATATTTTTTTAAATAAGCTTAAAACAATAACGAACGAAAAATACTAGTAACTATTATTGTGAAAAAGCGACGAGCGCTTGATATACAAAAAATATGACACAAAGCGCCCACGCTTTTTTCACAATAATACTAATATTTTTCGTTTGAAATTATTTTGAGCTTATTTAAAAAAATATTTTTAACTTTTCAGTTCGAGGTTTTTTAAAAACGTGTTTTTTAGTTTTCAAACTATATTTATTTTTCATTTTTCAGTTATGTATGCTATGAAAGCGTGTTCTTTAGTCTTTTTCAAACTATATTTTAACTATATGATTTTATTGGACCCCACAGGACATATTTCGGTGGTTCCTTTCCGAAGCTCTGGTTTATCAGATGTATTCCTCACAGTCGTAGGGGGCTGTGGAGAATCATTCTTTAGAGTCGTAGGGGGCTGTATAGAGAATCAATCATTCGTCAGAGCCGTAGGGGACTGTGTGACATGGTTAAGTTGTTAAAAACTTAAGTTTCTAAATACACAAAATGAAAGTTATATTTATTTTATCTAGAAAAATGATCATTGATATTTTCGGTTACGTACATCGCCATCTGCCCGCGAATAGATCAAGCAATAATGTCGATATATCAAGCAGGTTACGTACAGCGCCATCTGCGCGCGAATAGATCAAGCAATAATGTCGATAATTCTGTCAAATACAGATCCCGAGCTTGAGGATTACAAGCAAACTGACAAACAAACAAACATACATGCATGTGAAGCTAATATAAAGCGTGTAAAAAAAGAATCGTTTTTTTGTACAAATATCCACAACTTTTTATCAGATAGAATATTGATTAGTACATATCATATGAAGAATGATTGATTGAAAAAAGCCCATTATTCAGGAAGATCTTGGTACTTTACCTTTAGTAGTACTTGGAATCAAATGAAAATAAGGCTTTTGAATTCAACCCATAACTCAAGTTCCAGTACAAAAAAAAAGATTTTTGTAACGCAATTTTTTTAGTACAATTCTTGGTATTTTACGAAGAGAGCAGCGTGTTTATTTGAATGAGCAGATCTAATACAATAAAATAAGTGTAACTTGAAAATTAATAGTATAATAGTTGTGAATTTTTTAATGGGATATGAAAAGTATTTGAATTGTTACAACATAATATTATATACTCAAATGTGAAGATATGTATATGAAAATCACTAAAATAAGTGAAATATTCAATTGAGTATATTTTATTTAATTAAGCAAGTTTGAAATATGTTCTCATAATAAATTTTTGAAATTCCTGAGAAAATCTGATTCTTCAATGTTATTTGACAACGTCTATAATTAAGCCATACCTTTGAAAAACAAGAAATCCATACAGATTTCTGAATTCAATCTTTTAATATCAAAATGGATCGTGCATCTCATTATAAAATCACATTTTTTTAAAAATGCCGATTGCAAACTATTATTAATTTCAAAGATGAAAATATTATCCATGACGTATATTTCATGCTTGTATTACCTACTATTAGATTGTAACAACAAAAATACCCAGTTATCTTCACGACAAAATAAGATATAGAACAGACATCTATAATTTGACAATGAGATTCAGAAACCAACTAACTACACCCCGCCACAGAACCACTGTATTTCGTGAATCCTCTTATAATGTGGCCTGGCTTCATAATCGAATTTCCAATTCACTGAAACCACTATCCGCCCCATTATAGAAATAAACTCAATATTTACTTCTGTCTGTGGAGTAGGAAAGGTGAGTAAAGAGCCACAGCACTTAGGCCGCATATGACCCATTGTACATCCTCCCGAAGAGTTGTCCTCCTAGGTCATCGTCCTTCCTGTCCTTTCCAGAAAGGTAAACAGGTCACTAGGAGATAGGTAAGTGTAGGTAGCTCTAAAGTGAGTGGGTCTATTCGACCCTCCACCACAACCCACAAGGGTTTATTGTGGCTCACACCTATTCACACTCGGCCAAATAAACCCAGCTTCTTAACGAATCCGATTAGTTTGTATGGTGAGTGGTCTTTCAGGTCAGATGATGAGAGTACGGATATGCTGAACTCTAAGAACCTGATTCAGTCCCCAGCGGGGTTCTGCTGTTTCATCATTTTCAAGACAGAGGCGACACACACTGTTTTCTGACAGTCCGAGTTTCTTTCAAATGACAGTGACCTGTAAGAAGACCTGTTAGACATCGTAGTTCATCCCTACTGTAGTCCAACAACTGTTTGGTATCAAGCTTC
>WOGO01002794.1:0-14481 GCA_015342085.1 Leptinotarsa defecta | reverse complement strand
CACTTTAGACCTAACCTAACCTAGACTCATAAAAATGAACAGAACGTTCGAGCACAGAGTGGTTCACCGAAAATTACCCACCTCAGAAGCATGACTTTTAGAAAAACAGTGATATTGTTTTCAAGGAGGAGGTACGTTATTTAATTCAATATAACGAATTTTGTTATTGTTGGAACGGCATATTTCCAATGAAATGGATTTCAACTACACTAAACTTAACTTTCCAGAAGAATGGAATACAGAAGAATTCATATATAACGACTCCGCTTATAACGACTATCCGTTTACAGCGACGATAATGTTTACTCAAGTTTAGTTTCATATTTAGTTATTGAGAAAATATACCGTTTAGTGCGACTCCAGTTTAAGCGACCAACCGCTTTTAGCGACCGTTCTTCATGATAATACATCCGGTTAAAGCGTCGCGCAATGTTTTGTTTACACAATCTGCACACCAATACCTCGGCGCACTATCTCTTCTTAAGTACCTCTATTGATAGGTACTACTAACAGATATTAATAGATTGATTTTAGGGCAGAGGAGTATGAAGTCTTTGTCACTTGTTGTAAGTTCATAAAGGGCGACTCTGTTCAATGCCAATGTTTTGAAATACAAACATCCTGGACTTCTACTCATGAGCAGTTGGATAAGGCATTGTTACAGTGGTTCAAGCTATAGCGCGACCGGAGAATACCTCTTAATGGACCTCTGCTACAAGAGAAAGCAAACTTTTTTGCCAGACAATTAGACATGCAAAATTTCACATGTTCCATGAGTTGGATAAACCGTTTCAAAGTGAGACACAACATCGTCTGTGGTAAGATTGCTGGCGAGTCTATGTCAGTTCAACAAAGTGATGCCTGGAACCAACTCAAGCAAGGGACACTTTTTAACTGTTATAAACACGCTGGTTTTGTGCGAAACAATGTTGAATGTAGCCTAACCTCAAATCCAGAGATGATTTCAACGAAGAAGACGACGTGCCTCTGAGCATTTGGGCGAGGGCTATTGATATGCATCACTTACCCATAACAACCGAGGACTTTGAATAATACGCGTGTATCGATGATGCTGTCGCCACTTGTGAGGAACCGTCTGATGAAAACATTGTGGAAAATATAATTGCCAACGACGCGAATAGCAAAGATAATCACGGTGATCATGAGGCACCAGAGAAGATTTATCCAATCTTGAGTGTGTGATGCTCTGAAGGCTGCGGAAACCCTCAATGTGTTTGTTCAGAGTATGATGATGATGGATGGAGTATGATTGGATGAAAAAAATGATGTCGCGAATTCATAATGCTGTACGAAATTCTTACTACCGAACAAAAGTTTGTCAAACACAAACTCAACAGACTTTCTACGTTAGTAATATAGTTTTTTGTGCTTTGCCTGTGTATTTCATCTCTTTGCATTACAGTACATAATGTAAGTACATATATTTGTACATAAGGATATTTAAGAACTATTAAAATAAAGCATATGCGATTCCTATAAAATGTTTTATTCACCTATCGATCAGCAATCCGAACAGCTAGATGAAAGACTCATGAACTAATGTACACTTTACTACCACAACATTAATCTGTATATCCGGTCCCTTGAAGGTCGTTATGTTCCGCATTCTATTGTACTTCCAAACTTGATTCAAGTACGAAATAAGTAATAACGGACTCTCAATAGGTACAGTATGACTTCTTGAATTCAATTTTAAAATTTTTATCAAATAGTATATTATTAAACGAGCCAAAAAAAGATTAGCATTCACCGTGATAATGAAGTTTGTTGAGAATCATTCCAGCGAGTAATTACGATTTCTCGCGAGTTGAATACTATACTTTTTCTATGACATCAGAATATTTTAAAATAAGATTCATTTGTAAGGGATATCCTGAAAATTAATTCCAAAATACTGCATATTGAATGCGAAAATGCGGTGTTTATGTACATTAGGATTCGAACCCATGAAAGAAGTCCCATATTCTACTTACCAACCACGCCACAATTGTGTGTACAAATTAGTGTAACATTAAACTATTTGAGTTTCAAACTACTCTCATTTGGATTTCAAGTGATGAACTTTTAAAAAATTTTGATTTCTTCGAAACATTACAAATTGAATTGTGAATTTCTCAAAAATTTCAGTTTTAGAGACTATTTCATGTCATTCAAATTTGTGGGGATGAAATAGTTCTAAGAAATTGTGACATAACATAGGAACTGGGTGTTTCATTTGAAAAAATCAAGTTAATGTCTCTGTATCTCCTGTAACTTTAATTCAATGTCAAAATTTCATCTCGCTCTTGGTATTGCATGTCTTGAATATTTCTGCTAAAATTCTATTCATAAAGTTTTTGTGATGGCATTTACAGTGGTCTGTTTTTCCGAAGGTTTTCTATCTTTCGGCCGCAAAATTTTCGAAAAAAAGAAATACTCCCTTATGTAAAACATTTCGCTCAGTTCAACGGTGAAAAAATTTACAGGGAACTCCATGAAAAGAAAAAGATCATTTATTCAAAATATTTTCAAAATAAGCAACAAAGTAAGCTATATAACTTTTATCTGAAACATATTATCATACTCTCATTATAGGGAAGATACTGTACTTCCTCACATTAATGGGCCCATCTATGTTAACTCTATGCAAACTTGCCTATAGTTAGCAATCCTTTTTGTATAGTATACCTGAGGTTTGCGTCAGCTGTCAGTGTGGGATATATGAAGTCTGACAGATAAGCAGCTTGTTTTTGTTTTTTTTCTCCCGAATTCAGAAAGTTGTTTCTATTTCATCACCATGTGTGTTGATATAAATGACACAGTATTATAAATTATTTTATTTCGTAACATGGACAAACCATCACCTTACATATCATTGGTTATTGAATTAATTCCTAAGATTAGTTATTGTATCAACAATGTAGTATGCGGACAAACAGTCAAAAAGGAGTATGTAAACGTTTTCGTAGAAAATTCACAAACGTTTATTATTTTTTTTCGACGTGAGTGCGCATATGTCTCTTCAAAGTTTCCTTCTGACTGAACCTTTTTTGGCAACGGTCACATTCAAACGGTCTTTCTCCAGTATGAGTGAGTAAATGCCGTTCCAAAGTTCCTCTTACAGTGAAACATTTTTTGCACACCTCGCATATATGTTTTTCATTATGAGAACGTAAGTGTGTTTGTAAAAGACTTTTGGAAACAAATTTTTTACCGCAGATATTGCATTTGTGGGTTTTTTCCCCAAAATGAATAAGTAAATGTTTTTTCAAAACGTTTTTCGATGCAAATTGCTTTTTGCAGGTAAGACACTGATGAGATTTACTTATAGTGTGTGTGAGAAGATGCTCTTTCAAAGTTGTCCTTTCAGCGAATCGATTTTTGCAGAAAATACACTCGAATGGTGATTCTTTAGCATGAAAGAGTAAATGATCTTCCAGTTGGCACTTCTGCAGAAATATTTTTTGGCACAAATGGCACTGGGATGGACTTCTGCTTCCAGTGATGATGTGGTTTTTTAAAGTATTCTTATGAGTAAAACATCGTTTACAAAAGTCACATTGGAATGGCCTTTCTGTGGTTGGTTCTAAAGGAAGTTTGGATTTTCCCTGAAAGTTAAGATTACTGGAAACTGGTAGTTCGATTTCTTTCATTTCTTCTTTGACATTAATGCTATTTTCTTCCTCAGTATCAGCAATTTCTCCTTTGCAAACAAAAGTTTCCTTCATTTCACCTGCAAATTCATTCTCCTCGATATCATTTTCATTGGTTACATCATTACGATCAATAGTTCTTTTAACTTGTAAGTCTCTACTCTCTGAGGACTCAATTACAATGGAATTTAAATAATTTTCTGTTTCTTCAAACCCAGTTCTTGTAAGAGCACTCCTAAGTTTTCCCTCATTACACAGAGATGAAGTGATAAATGAGGATATGTTTTCTAGTTTGTCTACACATGAGTCGCAAAGGAAAATTTCTGCTTTAACCTAAAAAAAAACAACATTAAGAGAAAAATAAACAAACACTCACCATGAAACTTACCTCAATATTTGTAACACTCTGAATGAGATGAATCAGATGTGTTTCCTCTTTCCTCCGTGTTACATTACTTGGAGATGAACAAATTCGACAAATGTGATACTCATGTCGGTTTATATCCTCTTTATTGCCTTCAACAGTAGCTCCATCATTTGTTAATTCTCTTTCTTTCTTCACTATCGTTTGTATTTCCACACAGGCATCATTATTCTTAGTATTTTCAATAAACATCAATATTTCTTCTAACGTATCAGCACATCCTGTGCATATATTCCTTGGAAAATTGATCATTAGATGAACCTTCAAGAAAACATCCACTTAGAATGAATATTGAATGTTGGCATTTTAGTGACTGAACGTGGATACTTCAAAGGAATAGTTGTTAGCCAGAATGATCCACTAGAAAATATGATGCAAACTTCGGCAAAAAAGCGCAGTTTCGAATTCTGGTTTGACTTTGTTGTCAATTATATACCGGGTGACAACGAAATCATTGTACACGGCGCCATTCAATAGTTAATGAGGTGAGAAATTCGAAATGAACCTATAGATATAGATCATTGAAACCGATATTTAAAAAAAAAACACCTGAAAATCTATGCAGGATTGACCGGAAATGAATCCAAGTGAAGAACTTCAAATACCGACCTGCATATTTTTTCCGACAATTTGATCGGACATAAAATTATCTTTTCAACAATATAGCACATAAGGCAATTCTTATTCAAAATGGCGGCTTAGGTATCAGTTTCTCCAAACTCAATATGACGTCATCTATAGAAATATTGACAATCAACTCGATGTAGAAAGAAACAAACACCGAAGTTTGATCAGTTTTTGAATAAAGAGAAAGTAGTAACTCAAATTGACAAGAAATTATCACTAAGGGGATTCGCTTTCTTCTCTCTATGTACGGAGCTCTTAAAAAACTACCTGCTTAGATAAGTATAGATATGCATCTTTCGCTAAAAATACCAAAAGTAAAAAACAAGTACAATTACCTTGTCTTCCTCCAACCTCAGTTGCTGCTCATCAACAACTTTTTCGGGTATATTACCAAGTTCAAATGTGGCTTGGTTATCAGCTAGAACAGACTGGTGTTGGAAGTTGGTCAACAAGTCATTAGAGCCAACCCAAACTTTACTTCCACCTGCGCCGGAAAAACTGTTGAACACAATTTTTGCAACTGCAAAAAGGGGTGCAGTGCTAAATGTGGTTGCAAAAAAGTCGCACTCTTTTGTTCTCTGGCATGTACACATTGTCAAGGCTGGTCGTGCTCTCATATTGGATCACAGTGGAGAAACCGTTTGATTCCAACGAGGCGATATACGATACATCGCTATTAACGCAGTTTACATGTACTCAGGATAAAGATGAAGAAGAACAAGAAGAACAAGACGAACAAGAAGATCAAGTAGAAGAACAAAAAGAAGAATTTGAAAGGTACGACTCGGACGATTAAATATCACTACTTTTTCTTAACTTAAATTGATTTTATCTTTTCAATCTTTGCTAATATCCATTATTTTGCAAAGCTCCTCTTTCAAATTAAACAGGATCACAACTGACCCGTGGAATAGGCCTACTGGGAAAACCACGTTTAAAAAAAAACGCGCTAAGTACACTAACTCATAGGTGGCGTGGAAATGTGTGCATATTATGACGATTACAACTTTTTAAATCGTTACATATCTCAAAAACAGTGGCTCGTAGGAAAAAGAGTATTGATACATTTTTGTAGACAATTTTATGATCTACAATTTTTGTCTCAAATATTTTCATGATAAAACTTACAGTTTTGCTGAAAATCACGAAAAACTATTTTTTGACCTTTGACTTCGAATAAAATTTTTTCCATACAGGGGAAATATGGGGAACTTTCAAATTCTATTTTTAATCATATTTTTACCAATCTTACTGATTTTCAGCTTGGTGGGAATTTAGGTAGCTTCGAATGTCTAAATTGACCGGACTATCAGAATTAGGCTTAAACTTGATTTTTGTCCACGTGAATGCGCAAATGTTCCTTCAAACTACCCTTTTGGTTGAATCTTTTTTGACAATGATGACATTCGAAGGGTTTCTCTCCAGTGTGGATGAGAAAATGTCGCTCCAAACTTTGTTTCGTAGTGAAACACTTCTTGCATAACTTGCACATGTGTTTCTCAACATGGGAACGTATGTGATCTTTCATGAGGCTTTCAGAGACGAACAGCTTTTTGCAAGCACTGCATTCGTGTTTCTTTTCTCCCAAGTGAATGAGTAAATGTTTTTTCAAATTGCCTGCGGAAGAGAATTGTTTTTTGCAATAGTCACATTCGGACGACTTTTTGTCGGAATGGGTTTGCAAATGCTGTTTCAAATTGCACTTCCGATAAAAAGCCTTTTCGCAGAGGTCACACTTATATGGCCTTTCTCCGGTGTGACTGCGCACATGGTCTTTGAAATTTCTGAGTAAATCGTAAGATTTTTTGCAGAAAGGGCACTCGAGTCCCTTTTTATCCGTGTGATTGCGCAAATGAACATCTAAATGACCCTTACGATAAAAACCTTTGTCGCAGTAATTACATTTGTACGGCTTCACTTCATTGTGAGTTATCAGATGCTTCTGCAAACGACTTTCATTAACGAAATATTTATTGCAGTATTCACATCCGTAGGACTTTTCTTCAGGATGAGTGAGCAGATGCCGTTTCAAAATATCTTTTCTAGAGAAACGCATTTGACAGTTATGGCATTGGAATGGCAATTCCTTGGTGTGAGTTTGTAAATGATCTTTCAATTCATTCATCTGATTATAGTTTTCTTTGCAAAACTGACATTGGTAACATTCCCTTTTAGTGTGAGTGAGTAAATGTTCTTGCAAAATTGCCTTTTCAGGGTAACGATTTCTACAAAAAATACACTCAAATGGTTTTTCTTTAGTGTGAGTGAGCAAATGATCTTTCAGTTCACAATTTTGAACAATTTTTTTATCGCACAAATGACACTGCGGCGGATTTTTTTTCCCAGCGATTATATGCTGTTTCATAGAATTTTTGGTAACGAAACATTGTTTACAGAAATCGCATTGGAATGGTCTTGCCGCTGTGGGTTTTAAAGGGAGCTTTAATCCAATTTGATAGTTGATGACGATATTAGAAACTGATAGTTCCATTTTGTTCATTTCTTCTTCGACATCAATACTGCCTTCTTCCTCAGTGACGATATTTTCTTTCTTGATGTCAACAATTTCCTTATGTTCATCCTCAAATTCGTGTTCGAAATATTCTTCTTTTGTCGCATCATTAACAGTCACTTTCAAATCTTCACTCACTGACAATTCAACTGAAATAGGATTCGAACAACTTTTAGTTTCTACAGCCCCAGTATTTGTAAGAGCATTCCTAAGTTTCTCCTCATTACATAGGGATGAAGCGACAAATAAATATATGTTTTCTAATTTGCCTATACAGGAGTCACACGAGAAGATTTCGTCTTTAATCTAAAATAAAAAAGAACATTAGCTAAAACACAAATAATCAGCAAGATCCTTACATCAATGTTGGTAACATTCTTAACAAGCTGAATCAGATGTGTTCTTTCTTTGATTGCTGTTACATTACTCTGAGATGAACAAATTCGACAAAGTTGAGATCCATATCGAGTTATATCCTCTTTATTGCTTTCGTCAGTTGCTTCTTTCTTCAGAATCGATTCAATTTCCAATTCAGCATCATTACTCTTTGTGTTTTCAATAAACATCAATATTTCTTCTAGCTCATTCACGCATCCTGTGCATATATTCCTCGGAAAATTGATCATTTCATGAACCTTCAAGAAAACACCCACTTAGTTCAACTATTGAATGTTGTTTTTTAGAGAGAGAGGAAAAGACATTTTGATTATTCATTATTCAGTTTTCGTCAAAAAGCTGAATTTTGATTTACAGGAAGATATCTTTCATTATTTGATTGACTCAAATACTTAAATCCATTGGACAGGAAATTTGAAAACATTTTAATCATTACTCAAAGTGGGCAACTTTTGGAAGATACACTGAAAGAGACTGACTTCGGTTTCAAAAAAAATAATATCTGAATTTGCACCCCTGAAAACTTCAAACATTAAAGGCTGACCTCCGATTTCAAGCACCTGGTATATAGGAGTGTCAATTGACACCATTTTCAACGAATTTGATTAGAGTCATCTCAAACGGCCACAGTAGCATTCACTGAGGGGACTAAGACATAAAGCCAAAGACCTCTGAAACTTTCAAGCGAAGAGATACAGCTGAGGAAGGTTAACTACCTGGGTGTTATACTAGATCCCTGGCTGATCGGAATCAACATCTAGAAAGAGTGAAACGAAAGGCTGGGGTAGCACTGATAGTGGCCAGACATGGGGGCTGATACCGTACCGGTTGAACCAATGATATGCATATGCATCTATGGTCTGGTGGCCAAAGAAGAAACTAACTCTAGTAACAAACTAAGCAGGGTGCAAAGACTAGTATGTTGGGGAATCACTAGCAATGAAAACTACCGTAACTGCATTGGGTAAACTCTTGAATCCTCCTCTTTATATCTTGTAATAATTGTGGAAGCAAGAGTGGGCCAATTCAGACTGGAGAACTTACCGACTTACATGGTATCGGAAAAATAAACAAATTTCAGAATTTGTGGAGGAGCGAACCTATTCTTGGACCACATGTCATCAAAATCTAAAAACGCGAAGAATTGAGAATCAACAGTCATTCCGAGAACATCCTCGGTGATTCCGAGAACACCTGGTAGCGAGATGGATCGAAAACCGAACGTGAGTCGGGAGCTGGAATATACTGTACGGTGAGAAATCTTCATTTCATTTACCCGTTCGGTCAGTACATTTCAGTCTTCCTGGCAAAAACGTATACAATCCTGTAATGGGCAAGGGACACTGATTCGAAGCCTCAACAAAATCAATTTTCATACAGCCAGTCTGCACTCGGGGCACTGACGACCCCAAAGTGACTGATTTGGAAATGCAGTCAGAAACTGAGGAAATTAGCGAATAGAAATAGATTGACTATATATTGGGTACCAAATCACTCACCCGATTCCCTTTCTCGATGCTTATTTACGCTATACAAAGAACCTACCTACCAACCACAACTGGTTGGATCTATGCCATGCTAGTAAACAGAACTGCAACAACGACTCTTCAAGGCGAGGCTATCAGGTTCAGGGTCACCAGGGGCTGCCCTCAAGGTGGGATACTATCTCCCCTTCTGTTGTCGCTCCTGGTGGATAGTCTGCTTGATGCCCTCGACAGAAGAAAAGTCGATCTGCAAGCTTATGCAGATGACCTTGTCATTCTGGCAAGGTCCACGTCGGGAAGGGTAGCTTGTAATATCCTCCAAAGCGCGTTGGACGTTGTTCACAGTTGGTGCCTGAGGGAGTAGATGTCTGTCAACCCCAGCAAAACTGTGTTAATCCCCTTCATCAAGAGGAGAAAATTGGACAATCTAACGTTACTTTCCCTCAATGGTGTGGTCATTCCATTTGGAACAGAGGTAAAATATCTTGGCATTGTCTTTGTTAAAAGACTCACCTGGAACGCTCTCTTGGAAAACCTTTTACACAAAGCCAGACTCTCTATGGACATGCCGAAGGATTTGTGGTAAAACTTGGGGTTTAGGTCCCAAACAAATCCATTGGATTTATGTGATGATTGTAAGATCGATGATCACTCATGGTACAGTTGCTTGGTGGCCGAAGGTTTTACAGAAAATGGCCCAAGCAAAGCTCTCTGGCTTATAGAGACAGACTTGTCTGGCTATCACTGGTTCGTTCTAGATCTACCTCCTCTCCACATTTTTCTGGAGAGAGAGGCTTGATGAACTACATACAGACTTGTGCACATTGCCAATTGCACAAATCAATTAAATGCAGAGTGCAACAGACTGATGGTTGACACTGGAAGTCACAACATTTTGGAAATGACCTCTGACTTTATGCCGCCAACTGTCAACTACGAACTGCCTTATGAAGTACTGTTCACGAGTAGAGAGTACTGGATTCTCCGAAAGAAGATAGCAGATAGTTGTTGCAGATAGTTGTTGGTTCACCTTTCGGTTCTGGTGCAGGTGTTTTCAGTCGCAGACTCAGGACAGATATATTAATCTGCCTAGGAACCTATATGACTGTATTTCAAGCGTAAATTTACGCTATTGAACTGTGTGCTTCTACCGAGCAAATTGCCAAAAACCACTATCCTCGATGAAAAACTCTCTGGTCTGGATTCCTGGCCATACTGGCCTGGAAGACAATGAGGCTGCTGACTCCCTTGCAAAGGAGAGTGCTGCAAGCAGATTCATCGGACTGGCATCGCTTTAAGCTTTGTCAAACAAAGATTGAACACCTGGATGGCAAGAAGATTTATGGACTTCTGCCACAATCATCCAGAATTGACTCATTCCAAGCCCATCATTCACCCTTCGAAGCTTGATGCCAAACAGTTGTTAGACTAGAGTAGGGATGAACTACTCTCTAACAGACCTTTTTACAGGTCACTGTCATATGAATCATCATAAGCAGAGACGCGGGCTGTCTGAAAACAGTGTGTGTCGCCTCTGTTTGGAAAATTGTGATACATCAGAGCACATATATTGTGCCTGTCCCGCTGGGGACCGAATCAGATTTTTAGAGATCTCTCTGAAAGACCACTCACTATACAAACCAATCGGCTTCGTTAAGAAGCTAGGTTTATTTGGCCGAGTGTGAGCCACAACAAACTCTTCCGAGTAGCGGTAGAGGGTCGAATAGACCCACTCACTTTGGACCCAACCTAACCTACCGGGTTATATACCGATACCTCGTATACAGAAATGTTTTGGTGACGGTTCAGATACACTAAAGCTTCTATTCACCCGAAATTGATTACCAAGTCGCCCAGTCCTCATTTTCATCCGAATTTGGCAATGGAATGTTTGCATTATCACCCTCTGTGCCTGTGGGTGAATGGAAATTGAGATTTGGTCTCCATGTATGCAATGTCTATCTTCGCATATGTTCAATCAAAGGCCGTATTTATCTGCGGCTTCTGGTTGAGGGATTTCCACGGCTTATATCATCCAATGCGTTTGCCTTTTCGACCGATAATGGCTTTTCGAAACATTATTCTTGCGAAATACACGCCTGCTAATATCAGAATGTGTTGCCCACGTGTCGTATTTATTATTCATGGGTATGTATGGGGTGATGTTACTGAACGAACTGATGAGGTTTCCTCATTTTGTGAGAACATTAACATATGTCTGTCATTGTGCTATTTTCAGTCCAGTTTGTAGAGATCTTTCTCAAGGAGCACTTTCACTGAACATAAACGACTTGCAGATAGTTCTCAGATAATTCATATTCAGTAAATTTTCTAGATTTCGATAATCTACATTAGCTGAAAATTCTCTGGCTTAACACATAAATGTAGCTAATCTTATGGCATTCACTACTTTTTCAATTAGTACCTACCTTCAAAAGAGAGCTGTTAAAATTCCATGATATCTACTCATAAGTTTATAAGTTATTGTGCTGAGTGTTATTTTTAAAACATTAGATCAAAACCAATTTTGGGTTTTAATTTTACACTGCTTTTTGATGGGAAAAACAATGTTCAAGCAGAGCAATGGCTTGAGAAGTGTTATAAGGAATCCGCTCTATCAGAAACAACAATTAAACTTTGGTCATAGAGGCACCGACGATGCAGAACGCAGTGGACCTCCAAATGAGGCAGTAACACCAGACAACATAAAAAAATAATCAAAAAGTGAAGTTGCGTAAGTTAGCTGACATTATGAAGATTTCAAAAGAATGTGTTAGCTCTACATTGGATGAGCATTTGACAACGAAAAAGCTCTGTTCAAAGTGGTTGCCACGCGAGCTCATTGTTGACAAAAAACAAGAACGTCTTCAAGATTCTGAGCAGTGTTTGGCCATGTTTGAACATAACAAACCGAATTTTTGCGTCAATATGTGAAAATGGATGCAACATGGATCCATCACTACACTCAGAAAACAAAACGATCCTCATTTGAGCACGAAAGCACGACAATCGGCTGGGAAGGTTGTGGCTTCGATATTTTGGGATGAGCGTGGTGTAATATTCATCAAGCAATCAATCAATCAAACATTCATTGAATCAATTTTCCTTCACAATCATATTAGACAAAAGAAACATAACATTACAATCAAATTAGGATCAAGAAGAAACTCGTCCATAGAGTAGTATGCTTTTTGCAATAGAAAAATCTTGAGTCGCCTCTTGAAGACATTGCTACTTGGGGTTTTAATGTCTTCACTGAGCTTATTATATAGCTCAACCTCACAGCACATGGAGTGATTCTTTGATACTGTCAATCTACTAAAAGCTTAATGAAGTTGAAAGTTATTTCTAGTGAAATGTTCATGGATTTGCACATTTCTAGGAATAATTGAAATATTGTTTTTTATATATCAGAGTTTGATAGATATATAAACTAGGCATTGTTAATAAGCTATAGCGAATGAATAATGGCCTGCAGTGTTCACTTGAAGATGCACCAGCCAGAATTCCGATTACCTTTTTCTGAATGACAAAAACTTCATCAGCTTTAGCTGATAAACTCAACTGTTTAACTGTGGTATAAAAGCTTGAGAACATCAAGAGGGACTGATTGTTTTAACCGACGAAGTAAATATATATGTTGACTGAGCTTCAGTTTGACACTATCAACATGGAACTTCCATGTAAGTTTATTATCAATATAAACACCTAATAATTTGGTACAATTGACTTAATGTAAAGTTTTTTTAATAACAAAGTTGAGCATTTGAGATTTAGCAGAACACAACTCAGAAATTTCATCAGTTGGTTCATTAGCTTTGACAATTACTTCGGACATAGTTCCCGCAGATACTAAGATGTTAGTGTCATCCGCAAAAATAACAGTAATGGAAGCTTCTGAACAAAATTTTGGAAGATCATTTATAAAAACCATAAATAAAAGGGGTCCTAAAACAGAGCCTTGAAGTACCCTTCTTGATATACATTTTCTTTTAGAATTCAGACCAGCTGACAATGATCAGTCAGGTAAGATCTAACCCAATTCAATGCAGAGTCACTTATACCATAAAACTGCAGTTTGTGTAACAGTATGTTATTTATGGTCAACGAGGTCAAATACTTTCCTCAAATCAAAAAATAATCCTAGATTCTGCTGTTTGTTTTCCAAGATTTTCAGTACATGTTTCCTTTAGACTCCCATTCATTAAAGTTATTTTCAGGGTTTTTATGCCTAACGTTTCGTCTACTACTACGGTAGACTTTATCGAAGGCGATATGGTAACAGTCGCAGTGCCAGTTACCGTTACCACATCGCCTTTGATAATATCTACCGCAGTAGTAGACGAAACGTCAGGCATAAAACCTGCAGACCACGGCCAAAAAACCTGGAAAATAGCTTTCACATAATTTGCTCCTCTCCTATGATCTAGTACCTAACATTCATGATTTGAGTTCTCATCAAGCCCAAACAAGTAGTATTTTCTTCATAGCTCCTTAACAACCGTTCTTTTCTTCCCAATAGTTGGTGGTTCTACTTTTATATGGCATTATATTCAATATTATGCATACATTAGTTGACCACGTGCTAAGAAGTGAATCGAGATTTTCATTTTATATCTGAAACATCAATGGACTCACTGAATAAATTATGACCTACCTTGGCATTTATGTAATCACCAAAAAGTAGCTCGGCCCAGGCTAGTCGATTGTCTGAGTTGGACGCGAGTAAGAAAAATATGGTTTTTTTACAGTCGAAATAGATGGAAAAAAATAAGCCCTGGGGCGCCAGTTGAACGGATTCAACAGGAAAGGGGTGGAGAAAGCCAAAAAGTCAACAACGAAGCTCCAAGCTTGAAATTTATATTAAATTGATATATAGAAAGAAATATTTACAAACTTCACTACTAACTGATGTGTAATAACTGAAAAATTGATTTTCATAAATTATTTGCAACAAACTAATGTAAAAAAAAATCAGGCAAATATATATGCATCAAGAAGAACCAATACTCAATACTAAAACAAACGTTTCAAGTAAAGATATTAATACGCGGCTACAGGCTGTTCTGATCACGATATTACTACTGGGAAACTCTTATCATGGAACAAAGTTGAATCAAAATATTCGAGTATTATACTGAGACAGATAGATCATTACATAAATTGAAAGTGAGGGAACAAATGAGTAATGAAAAGTAACCGTCTGAATCTTAATCTATCCAGAACCTACTTTTCGATTAAGTATAATTAAACTCGATAATTAATAATAACCCCACTCAACAGCTGTCTTAGGTGCACAAAGAAAAGGTAAATACTTAAACTATCCTCTACTTTTTGAAGAATGAACTGTAGATTTCAGTAATCACACCGCTCCAAAATATATCA
>WOGO01002793.1:0-15262 GCA_015342085.1 Leptinotarsa defecta | reverse complement strand
ATCACAAAAGCCATGAGAACAACACCAACCACGACAATGGAATTAATCACGGCTGGTGTAAACCTCGAAGTAGGAATGGGTCAATTGAGGCTGAGCCTATGGCGAGAAGCGCTCACTGCGCAACCTCTATTGCAGACAACCAGTGATGCAATTGAACCCAGGTTTGTGTTTAATAAACTCTACAAAATACAATTAAAACAGAACACGAAGTCAGATACTAAAAATGCAATACGCATATATACAGACAGCTCAAAAACCAAAGAAGGCTCAGGATGTGAAGTGTACTCCGGATCACAAAGCCTAAGGATTAAGTGGGGAATGGAAAAAAATATCGGCGTGGTTCAAACAGAACTGGTTGGTATCTCAATTGCCTCAAAAAAAATAACAATCTGCACTGATAGCAGACAAGCCCTATTAGCCTTGAACAGACAACGTGTTACCTCGGGGCTAGTAATAGAGTGCCACCAAGGGCACGACAGGAGTAAAAGTAATCGTATTGCCGACTCTTTTGCCAAGGAAGCGGCTGGACTAAATATTTTAAGACCCAGTGGCACATACGGCCTGATGACTTCGACAATTGCGGAGCTAGCCAAACGTTACACCCATGCTCAACCCCTGAAGAGATAGGATGAAATCAAAGGATGCAATCTTGCCAGGGAATCTGGCGCCGAAGAAATATCTGGAGATGACCAGAAAAAGTCTACCCTTAACAGTAGTATTTTTAACTGGCCACTGTCAACTAAGAAAACACCTCCATAATATGGGGCTAGTGGACACATCTCTATGCAGGATGTGTGAACAGGAATATGAAACTGTCAGGCATATCCTATGCCTCAATGAAAGACTGTGTATTCGGCCAGTCTTGGCCTACACCTTCCGATACAAAGGAGATGTCTCACCCTCCCTACTCTACAGATACAAATACTATTTGAATTATAAAATCCGTTAGAAATTTTATCAAGTCTTTGGCAAAACGAACCAAGTGCTTGAAAGAGAATATTGGAAAAAACTTACCCGAAACACAATAGAAAAACCTTACGGCAATGTGCGTACGAACGAAGACCTTGGCGACACTAGGTGTTTCCATATGTACTCCTGAAAGGACTTCTCTTCTCTGAAACGGCTCAAAACTTATTTAAGAAACTCTAAAAGCCAGGAACATTGACCTTCAACATTCACTATTGTTGCTTGAAGTGTATTACACCCGGTAAATGGTTTGATTTTTGTCCATAATCGATAGCTACCTTGTAACCGTTCTGTCTGGAATTTGATAAAACTCAGTTCTCAAATTCCTGTCATCTCTGACACATATGCTTCCGACTTGTTGATCGACCACTTAACATTTTCCACCAGATACTTCTCGGGAGATTGAACAACTTGTTGACAAGACGAATATGTCTCCTCAAATCAGGATTATCCACCCCTAGCATGATATTCGCATATTCCAACCTTTCTACAGCTCAGAGCTAAGACGCCCTTAATCAAATTGGGATGAAAGAACATTAACGTCAGGACTTACAGCCAGAATGCTCAGTTCCAAATGTCAACATTATTTATTATACGAATAAACAGATTTTGCTTGATAAATTCCGCCGCAAGGAAGGTGGAGCTGGAAGATACGACTAATATAAGCTACATCTGAAGTGTCACCCAGTTCTCTCACTAGAATAGGTGGAAGAACTAATGAGAATTGTTTTGTACGTGTATGAAGTTTGTTTGGAATGGTGTTGTCATTTCTCAAGAGAGTTTTAGGTGACGTACACGCAATTTACCCAATGAATCCTGGAAACAGAATGCGCCAACTAAAATAACAGATAGTTGTTGAAATATCATTACCAGCGAAATATGTGACTTGCATCTGAATTTCGTTTTCCTTAATTAATAATACCTCATTACTTTCAGAAGTATATCAAACTATGTTGGGTGAGGATAATGCATAGTAACGAATCTATGCAGTAACATTGCTGGATTGAACATTGTTGAATGGGCTAAAGAGGAACAGTTGAACAAGTTTTTATCCAAATCAATCATAGTCTCATTACTAAAAGGACCAAGGTAGAGCCATTGGGGATTCTGAAGGTTGGAAATGGAGCAATACAAATATATAGAGAGTAAATTACCTGAAAGTAGTACTAGATAGCAGATTGGACTGAAAATAGTACCTGGAAAAACAAAAAAGAATTAAAAACTAAAGAAGAAGAATGAAAATGAATAGCTGAAAAAAAAACCTTTATATCAAGCATAAAACCTGAAATTAAATAATAGTGAAATAGAATACAGGTAAAATTGAACAAATTGAACAAAAAATAGATTAAATAAAATTGAAAAGTTAGGAGAGTCCAAGCCAAGTTAATTCACGACGTTTCGACTGTTAGTATCCACAATCGTCTTTGGATCATCACCCGATGAATCTCTTAACTTTTTAATTTAATTTAATTTATTTTTTGTTTGATTTGTTCAATTTCACTTGTATTTTATCTCACTATCATTTCATTTTGAGTTTTTTGCTTGATATAATTAGTTTTTTTCAGCTATTCATTTTTATTCTTCTTCTTTAGTTTTTAATTCTTCTCTTTTAGTTATTTGAGAGATTTCAAATCATCTTATATAATATCAGACAATGGAAGTCCGAACTAATGAAATTCATCATGAAACATTGTCATTCACCTTCAAACAATACCTGGAAAGTTTGAAAAGAGAGACAAGAGATAGCACATGCGCTAGTCAGACGTACGTACAGAAATACATGATATATATTGATTTTGTTATTCGATTTGGTGGCCTGAAATGAAACAAACCTCTGTAATTAACAAACTAGGTAGGGGGCAATAACGGAATAGGCAAAGGTAAGCAACTTCACATAAAGTAAGATGATCTGTGAGTGGGAATTGTAAAATTTAAAAATTTCAAATGAATTGGAGAAATGAGCATCATTCGTATGATGTACTGGAGCCTAGTATTTAGACAGATTGAAAATCAAACTGAAATATACTAGAAGAGTAGGAGATTGGAATTTCAAGTTGAGCTAGAAGATATTCACTGACCGAAAACATATGGGTTATCATTTGCTCATCTTGAAGATTCTCATTGTTTAACGGTCATAATCCACATATCTATCTCCAGAACTTTTGGAATAACGGGAAAAGCGTGATCAGTCAGTAATCTTCTGTGGTACTAGGTAGATAGACAAATTAAATATGATTATGAAGATTCGTTTGTGAAAGTCATACTCAGTTTCCAAGAATGAGGGGTACATTCTATCTTGGCCATCTTTTAGGTGACAAGCGAGTTCATTGAACCCTCAATGACCTGAGTAATAAAGGAATATAACATATTTTCCAACTAGAGAGACGGGAAACGAGAAGAATGACACTGGAAATCGAAACAAATAAAATTTCTCTCTAGGAAAAGAAGCCAAAATTTTCGAATAACGATTTATGGTTAGTCTTTTTCATACAAGATTTTATTATGAAAAATATTCTGTTGTCATGAATAAGCTAATATATTTTTGATGAACAACGTAAATACTCGAGATAAGACTTCTGGAGACCACTTGAATTTCCAAGGCTCTAAATGATAGACATTTTGATTTCATGATTGAGGTAGAGATCAGGAAGCAAGGTAGAGTCTAGACAAGGATGAAGAAATATTACTACAGATGAAATGAATCATTCAAATGAATTAAATAAAATTGAAGTCGTTTTCAAATTAGTCGATAGATTGACCGACATGACAACTCACCAGTACCTAAATATTGATGGAGTCTTATTCCAACATCAAATTATTTTAACACCTCGACACGTGTTCCGATCACCAAGTGATCATCTTCAAGAGGAGGTGTTAAAAATAATGGTTTGATGTTCGGATGAAACTCCAGTAATATTCATTACTACACCAAAGATTCCAAACAGTGCACCACAAGTTCACCTGTACTTTGCAATAAAATATTGCACCGAGTATTCGAAGGCCGAAATGAAACAAGACCACTGTTGATTCAATAGGTGTCAGCGCCTTTTTTCGGCACTGCTAAGAATTACGTCTTATGAATCGTAACAACCATATTGAAGAAGATTCTAGCTCAATTTGGCTTCACAACAACTTTTTTTTAAATGAGTCGAATCCTTATTTTGTCAATAAATAGTGCTGGAAGTGGTTATTTTTGAATCCAAAGGAAATATACCATAACATTCATTGAGGAGTATTGACAGTCAAGAAAAGGAGTCGAATTCATGAGTCTCTTATATCAATCGTGTGTTGATAAAGACCCTTCTGAAGTACAAAATGGCCTGTCAGGTAATGAAAATGATATACGATGCCCGATATCAAAACTCGTACCCTTCTCTAACTGCATCTGACCAGAATCAGTGTACCATGTTCCAGGTCAGCCTGGGATATAGAATAAGCTTTCGGCTTCCTACTTCTTCTGAAGAAAGAATAAACAAAACCATTCAGTTTGGAGAGAAGTACAAAACCAGCTTCTTCAAGAATGATCTTTTTTAAAACATATACTCCTTTCAATTCAAACAAGGATCATTTTCATTTGATTAACCCCTATTTGAAGTTAGTTCGACTCTAACTGCGGAATTTTTAATCTCGGTAACCCTTTGCTCGCAAAAATTCTGACTCCCAAGGGAATTGTTTGTGAGAAGGTGATAGCTGGTTATGGAAAAGTTATATTCCTATCTCTTTCAATGAATGTATCTCTCCACTTTGGAGTTTTGGAGATTCTGATCTTTGTGTTGGAGATTTTTTGGTGAGTCTTTATATAATTGATTCAGCCCTTCTTCCTCGGTCCATATAGTTATACTACTAGGTTTGCTGCAACTGTTCTTCGTGAAATAACTGGGTTGTCTGTTTGTTCAGAAAACTCAGAAACTCAATTATGCGGGAACAAAATATTTAAAGGTCAACTCTTTGCTGCCCATGCCACCACTGTGTCTCTCTTTCGTACTTCTGTATTAATCTTCCTCTGACGATACAGCTTGTGTCGTTGACTCCTCTTCCTTTCGATTCCTGGACTATTAATTTCAGGAAAGTATTATCAAATTCGCTTTTAATATCCAAGAAAGTAGCTGAAAGTCTTTTTATGGTACTGTGAGCATGAAATGGATTGATCCTTGACGGAGAAGATCAACTAATTGCCATACGAAAATTCATTGAGTATATATGACATTATCCATTTCGTTCGTTGGATGAAATTGGAACCAGAAGCTCAAGAATACTATGAAAAGTTGAGACCTGGTAGTGGTGCAGTTAGTTATATAAAAAGTTTTATTAGTAATCAATCACTCAATATAATACAGAGGGTATTGATTGTCAGTCTTAGACTGATGTCATCTATACTGATTTTTCTGAAGCATTCGACAGACTTAACCATATTATCTTGCTCAACAAGCTTTCGACTTTTAGGTTATCCATTGAATTAATTACTCTTTTCAAATCGTATTTTCACAACCGTAAGCAGTGCGTCCAACTCAATGGCCTCAAGACTATCGAATATATATATAGAGCCACATTAGGTGTACCACAAGGATCAAATCTAAATTAAAATCTGAATTAAAATCGGGTTGCTACATGGTGTCGAAAGAATTATCTATCTCCCAACATATTCAAATGTATTGTTATGTCTTACTCACTAAAAACGAACTTGAATTTACATAACTATGTCATAAACAATCAAGTTCTGGAGCGTCCTGACACACTCACTGATCTAGGTGTTATGCCTCCAACCGGCATGAATGGGAGTCCTGTTTCTCTTCAACACGTATAGATGATCACAAAAATGTTTAATTTAATAATGGTACGTTCTCTGACGGCAGACATTCACAACACAAACTGAGTTTGTCCCCAACAATGGCGTCCGCGTGCCTTCTTTGTGGACGGTCGCTGTCGGCACGTCCGTCCACCACCACATCAGAAACGAAACTCACTTATGAATAAACAAACTTATGAATGAACAAAAACAGTACAGACGTGAATTGTTCAAGATTCTCAATATCAATGCTACGATGCTAATAAGAATGTTTCTAAACATTTCTTAAATTTATAATATAAAATACAATTTCAATTTGAATATATAGTGTTTTATTCAATAAACTAAAACCTACTACATGGAATAATAGCCTTCTAGGTTAATATTGAAAAGTATTTATCGAGAAATTTTAGATGAGGTAGGTATCATAAGTAGGGGGTTGCCATTTGGTTGCTTTTCAAAACTTTAAAGTTGAGGTGGCTGGGGGCTAAGAAAAACAAGTTAGCTATCACATCATTTTGTTTCCTCCTCCCTAGTATAGATGGTGCTTCCATACTATATTCTTATATTCTATTTGGTTTCTCAGACTTAGTCATTGTAAGTTTTCAAATTGTCACCACGTATATGGTGCCTACTATCCCAAAAGAAAAAAATTTGGAAAAAATTTATTAATTTTTCAACATAATCTCCTTACAGCTCTATATACTTTTCCCAGCGACGTTCAATTAGTTCGATATCGTTTTCATAACGAGAATTGTCTTGTTCCTCAAAATAGCCAGTAACTGCCGATATGACTTCTTCATCGATGTAAATGTTTGACCTCTGAGCCATTTCCCGAAGTTTGGGGACTGAAAATAATCTGAAGAGGCTGAATCTGGCGGAAACGTTGCATGAGGTAGTAACTCAATCTTTAATTCGTTATGTTTGATCATTGCGATAATGGATTTGGGAGCTGGTGCTTTGTCTTGATGAAACAACAATTTCTTCTTAGCCAGACGCGGCCGTTTTAGCTTGACTTTTTCACTCAAACGTTGCAATGAGTTCGCATGATACTCGCCGTTGATAGTTTTACCTTTGTTAAGATAGTCAATGAAAAACGCTCATCCCAAAAAACAGATGCCATGACCTTGCCTGCAGATGAAACGGCCTTCGCCTTCTTTGGAGCCGGTTCTTCCTGTTGGGGACACTCTTTCGATTGTTCTCTCATCTCGGGTGTGAAGTTATGGACCCATGTTTCATCCATGGTTGTGAAACAACGCAAGAATTCTGCTTTGTTTCTGTGAAACTTCGCTAAACGCTAGATTCAAACATCTTCAAGACACTGTTTTTGCTCGAGTGTAAGCAAACGCGGCACCCATCTCGCACACAGCTTTCATATATCCAAATTTTCAGATAATATACGATGTACTACACTTTTTGAAATGACTACTCAGTCGAAGATCATTCCTTTGTGGATTTTCTTCACCGTTTTTGGAGTCGTCACTTCATTTGGTAGACTACAGCGATGGTCGTCTTGTCAGCTCGTACGGCCTCGTTTAAACTCTGCTACCCAATATTTTACTGTTGTAAACGAAGGAGCAGACTCATTCAGAGTAGAATTAAGTTCAGCATTTATATCGGTTGGGCTGAAGCCTTTCAAATAAAAGTATTTTACCACATAACGATGACAAATCTTGACCATTTTCACAAATTCACCGAAAACGTTCGCTTTTGATGGCTGCCAAACAAATACTGAACAACGCCGTGTCTTCAAACTTGAAACAAATGCTTTATAGATTGTTTACTTTTTGATATTGTGATATTTTTCAAACAATAACCGCCATCTCTAGGTCAGGCCGAGTACTTGCGAGACCACCCTCGTATTTTGTGCATCTCTACGTTATTTATGTTAGTTGAGTTATTGAGTAGTCAACCTTTCAGCGTATCACTAATTTTGAGTTGTTTAACAGTTTCGGATATAACTGTTAATTTCCGTAACGTTCATCGACGATATTTGGTTTCTCAATCAAGCTTCTTCAGTACACCAAAAATCCTACAAAATGTTACTTAAGTGCCAATTTTCCGCCAAACACCCTTGGTCACATATTACCATCGCCAACATAATCGTTGAAATTTATGTTCTCGCACCATCTGCTTGTTACATGTGCAAGAGCCTCCAATAACAACAAACTAAATATCTCGTGGGCATTCGTAGTGCGAACCTAATTCTAAAACGAATCGATAACTAGCAGAACGTCTGCAGTTCCACTGAAAACGCTATTAATAGTGCTTGAAAAGCACAACTCTCTATAGAAATGGAGACAGTTATTTCTCCGAAATCAACAGGGCAAGAAATCCTTTGAATTCGGGTCCTGAATGGTGACCGTATTTCAAAGAGGTCTGAAATGAGTTTAGTGATTGATGAATAAAATCTGGCGACGAGACAAACCCCAGCTAGGAGTGCAAACTCGATAGAAATTTCTTGTCTGATACCGCATCCGTCACTTGAATGATACGTTGGTGAATATTGAGGTTTTGGTTGAACTCTTGGAATACAAATGACCATTTGATCGAGACTGAGCTCAAATGAATCATTTTCCGTTCATCATCAAAGACTGTGATTTGTAGTATGAAATGAAACAACAACAACATGTTTCGTATGGTACGCTAACAGGGAATGCAATTATACAAATGAAAGGTATTCGGCGCCACTCTGTAGCACTATTTCGGAGGAAATATACCAAATACATTATCAAAAAGTATTTTTTCGAAGACAAAACACAACTACAAAAAAAATTCTTGGGGGTCTCTAAAATCGGTGCCTGTGCGAAAGTAGCGATTTACGTTGGATTTGAATCACTGGAGGTCCAATTCATTTAGAAGTGAAGTTCGAGGTGTACGGAGTTGAACCCCAAAACGACAAGCAGCCACAGTCTGTCGCGTATATCTGATATGTACCGCTCTTGGTGGAATCAAATGTGCCAAATCATTTAAACACCTCCAGTGAAAGTATGCAGGGCTATTCAAATTCGTTTCTCTACATTGGGATCTCGTAAACGATAAGACATAGAGTGTCGGTTAAATCGTGGCAAAGTCGCCTATTTTAGAGACCTATTCAATGATGTGAGAAAATCGAATATAGCTCTTTTGGTTCTGGATATATACAGGAAAAGAAATGATAGCAATAATAACATCCGAAACGAACACTATAATTGTAATGAAAATTGAAATAAAGTAATTTATATACACAAAAAAATTAATGGCGCAATAAATATTGGAATTGGAGTCCTTCCATTTTGAGACATTTTTGAACTCGGTTTTTCAAATTATTTATTGCTCCTAACACACTAATTTACTGCATTGTTGCGAAATCATTCAAAATCCTCAATCTCGAGTCTTCCACATTGTCTATCTCTCTGCCAGCGTTAATCCCATTTTTCAATGTCCCCTATAGAAAATAGTCCAAAATAGTAAGGATTTGGTGATATTGCAGGCCATTATATTGGCCTGCAATATCACCATGGAAGGACTACAATTCGAACATTTATTGGGCCATTAATTTTTTTGTGTATATAAATTACTTCATTTCAAATTTCATTACAATTATACTGTTGGTTTTGGATGTTATTATTGCTATCATTTCTTTTTCTGCCTATCAAAACCCATAAAATATATTTTTGTTGTAGACATGTTTTAGATAATCATAAAAGGTTTTCTTATTCAAAGTTCATCTCTAAAAACTTTATAGTACACAGGGAGACGTAAAAGTTGCTAATGTGTTTTTATTTAACTCAGTCAACCTATTTTCAGGACCGTAATTTAAAAGGGAATAATTCACCCAATTATAATCAAATATTACCGAAAGATCCCCAAATATAAAATAAAATTCAATTTCTCAGTATGAAGTGAACGTCTACGATCCTAAAACTAGAACAAAAATACAAGTCCGTATTTAAAAATTCAAAGATGGGGGTGGCCCAAGTCATATGACACCCTATATAAAAGATTCATGGACATATTCTGATAGCCCACATCAAGTCCCAATAGCAAAATGTGGACATATTTTTAATATATCTGCGAATAAAGAAGATATAGGCAAAAAAATTATTTGGGACTTTTTGGTTTTTCCTGACAGTTGCGGATTATCTCGTACCACGGCTAGTTTCTGAAGTCGGTTGTGTTTGCAGCCATCTAGTTCTCGAGGAAGCGTTGCCATTCCGCGGCAATATCGTAATCATTCCGAGGCGATCAGTTATAGATGTGAAATTATGCAGTCAGGTATTGGTAATTTGTGTCGGTCGGTTCACGGCCGAACCCGATGATTTCCACCTAGGACGTGATGTCACATGTTAGGCTAATACTGCCTGGATTTGAAAAAAAAACCTTTGAAAATGTAAAAGACGATAAGAACATTTCAATTAAGATTCAGTTTTCAGAAATCTATTATTAGCCACATTAATTCCCAAATCGTGTTGAATATGGAAAATTATAATAATCTTAACATAATTTTATCAGAAGCCTCTTACAAAAACTCTTCAACATGTCTATAAATTTTATAGAAATGTTGTCAAATATGACCGCGATTTTGTTTTCTACTAAAAAAATCCATACTAGTGTATAAACTCAAAATAAAAATGAAAAATAAAATTGAAACTTCATTTTATTAGTATGAATGTATATAAATAAATTCTACACGAGAAGTTAGCATGTACCAAAAAATTATGCTTCATGCACTTTTACAGATTTGACTCCACTTCTCACAATTTCATCACAACTACGAGGATATACATTTGGTATGTCGGAAAACCATAAATTATTAGTAACCCAAATGGAGACGTCCTTTTTTCATACGAGACATGAAGAACTATCAGAATCTCCCCATGTATGTTATGAAATGTTTTATAGTTGTCAAATAATCAATTTTTCAATATTCTTATGTAAACCAGCTTAAGTGTTTCCTATTTTTTTTTTCTTGAGGAGTTTTTTCAAAATTGTTTTGTTTGTTGTGAACCAGCTCAAATGTTCCTTAATTTTTTTTCCAGATTTTTTTGTTAGAATCTCCCCATTATTTTTTGTTTCATTACATAAATTGATTATCACAGTAAGATTGTAATGCAATAAGAAAAATAATACAATATCAAAAAATTCACGTTTCAATAAGCAAAGTTAAATTTTTACCTTCAAAAAATCGTTAAATATTCTATATTTTCTAGGTACTTTCAAAAACTTTGCGGAACTTTCAGAATGACACAATTATAATGGTAGCTAATTCCATTCGCTAAAATCAGCTTTCAAAAATTCGTAGAAAGATATATTCTAAGATGCTCATTTGATTATTTTCCTCTTCTTTCTTTCATTTATAAAATTAATTCTCGGAATTGATTTGTATTTCATGATTGTGTTTGAAAATTTTGCTTGTTTAGTAATCTTCAAAAGTAGTTAGTTTAAGCCGATTTCAGAACCTACTACTTTCAAACTTGAAATGACCTCTACGTCACACGAAGCAGCCAAGGTGACTATGAGGAGGTGTTTCGAGTTTGACCTTGAACGACTTTGACCTACGTATACGACGACGCAGGCAAGGTGACTTAGAGATGGTGTTTTGGGTTTAACCTTGAATGACCTTCATTAATTTCCCATATTTTCGATATGGTGTCGAAAATATGGGCTATTTCGAAGATTCGACTTTGAACGACCTCATATGCCATTGCTGAAGAAAATTTGAGGGCGCTCATGTACTCTCCTTCCCTTTTCCATTTTTTGAGTGAGCATATAAAAGAGGGGCCGCCCACTCATTGGAGTGGGCGGCGGTGGTTTGATATCGCGCATAATGAATATTATTTCGAAGATTTGAGCATTCGACGAATGCTTTTGGACGGCATTCTGACAATGACATCTATATACGTCACACGAAGTAGCCGAGGTGACTTTACGTAGTGTTTTGGGTTCAACCTTGAAGTTTTGAACCTACATGTCACAACGTACTCAAGATGACATTGAGGAGGCGTTTCGAGTTTATCCTTGAACGACCTCAACCTACATCACACGGCGACTCTGGCAAGGTGACTTTGAGGTAGTCTTTTAGGTTTGATATTGAATAACCTTCATTGTTTGATGCGACTATTTCGCAGATTCAAGGATTCGACATTGAACGATCTGTAGCTTCTTGAATTCCCCTTCGATTTTGGTCCACTTCAATTTTTTCGTAATACCGATATTTTTCGATTTAAACCCGAAAAAAGGGGATAAAATTTTATCATTGTATTATCACGTTCATTTTCGATTTTACGAGAAAATGAACAAAGTTGTATATTATAGAATTTCCTACAATTTTGGCCCCTATAATTTTTTTCGTGGGATCGATATTTGGGTTCAACCTTGAATGACCTTCATTCATTTTGGAGTGTGTTCTGACGTGCGTCACGATGCAGGCACGCAGGTAATGGGGATACTGTGGAGCGCTACCATGACCACAACCGAATCATATAAAAGTCAAGTTGCAATCCTGCACCTCACACAGTATATGAGGGCACATCAAAATGACTTACGCTTCGTATTAGCTAGGATATCACTTGATGATGAAAATAATTGGACGGATGATGAGTCATTGAATGGGGGTGAAATGGACCCCAACATTGAGGGAACTGTGGAAGAGGAAGTTGATATTATTGGAGACGAGGCAGATATTGAAGTCGACGAAGATGTGATGAAGGTATTGTGGCTTATTCATCTGAAGATGATGGTGCCTTAATGATCGGCGTCCGATGGCTCAACGTCACCGACACATTGGAAGATCGACTGGATCTGTATTGTGTGACAGATTCGCACGTACGAATCAGAATGATCGATGACGGTATTCAAAAGTTATGGTGATGCTGTTTCCAATTTTACTCGCTACAAAACAATGATGGCAGCTGGTATCAACATATAAACATCCATGATACGGTCTCTATAATGCAAATTTCACAAGAGTGTCAGCTTGCAAAATATACAATAGTGTCAAAGCTGTGACACATTAACCGTGGGCCTTCTGGTCAATGAAACAACAGCCCTTTTCAGGGCTACATAATACATACAAACAGTAGTAGTGGTAGTGTCAAACCTGTGGCACACTCACCATGGGCCTTCTGGCCAAAAAAACAGCAGCCCTTCTCAGGGCTACATTATTCATACAAACAGTAGTAGTAGTTGTACTGGTAGTATATGAAGCCGTTTTACGACTGAAAATATGAATTTGTACTGAATAGCTCGTTCATTTTCAATTTTACACGAAAAATAGTTATGACAAAAGTTGTACGAAATTGCATTTTCTACAATTTTGACTTTGGTCAATTTGTTCGTAGGATCGATATTTTTTTATTTAAACTCGAGAAAATGATAGAGTAAAATCGTATAATTGTATTATTACGTTTATTTTCAATTTCACGGGGAAAAGTTGTGATAAACAAAGTTGTATGAAATTGAATTTCGTATGATTTTGGTTCATATAAATTTTTCATGGGATCGATATTTGGATTCAAACTTGAATGAGCTTCATCCACTACCCGTATTTTTGACAAGGTAACTTCGACTTCGAATGAACTCGAGTCAGTTGGTCGGCTTGAAGTTTTAAACCAGCACGGCGTTTCGAGTTTACCTTGAACGACCTTAACCTACGTCACACGGCGACGCAGGGAAGGTGTCTTTGAGGTAGTGTTTTGGATTTGACATTTAATGACCTTCATTGTTTGTTGCGGCTATTGTGAAGTTTTCAAGATTCGACAGTGAACGACCTTCAGCTGCTTGAGTTCCCTACAATTTTAGATCACTTAAATTTTTTCGTAATATCAATATTTTTCGATTTAAACCCGAGAAAAGGAGGGGGAAACTTTTATCATTGTATCATTACGTTTATTTTCGATTTTACGAGGAAAAAATGTACATCTTCAGAAAGGTTCAATAGAGCTCAAAATTTCTTTTTCAAAAATGCAGCATACTTGATGTTTTGCTAGAGTCATTTTTGAAGTACAAAGCTTTTAGGTTTTTTCATGAAACGCACACTTTGATCAAGTAGATACCAAATGTTGAGAAAGCTCATCACAGCACTATTTAAAATGCATAGTTTCAATCAAACTGATACTTTATTTACTACTGATAAATGAAACTTCAACAATAATAATAATAATGATAAAGAACAAACAATGAAATATATTTCCTCAGAGGAGGTGTTCAAAATGTCTGTACAGCTTCTCCTACACACTTGTGACACCTCTTCTGAACGTTTTTTGCCGAATTAACTAGTTCAATAGGAGTGATAAAAGCAAAACTGTGCATTACTGCCGCTTCTAATCCGTATCTAGAATTTGTCGGCAAAATAAAAATGAGATTTTTCAACCTTCCCCACAGGTGGAAAGTCCATAGGCGTTAGGTCCGGACGCAATCAGTCGCATCTAATACTGGTAATAATAATAACAGTACAAACAATAGTTGAGATTTAGGTTTGTGTCATTATCTTGTCACTTTCAAACTCATTTTAAAGCTAGAACGCCTGTGAATATCGTCTCATGGCATGAGACTTTTTTTCTCAGGGCGTCGTCTTTTATATGAAACCGAAGAAAAAATTCCGGAAAATGGAATTTGAAAATTTTCCAGGATTTTGCTGAAAATTTTATGGGAAAATAGCCTTTACAGTTGTTTAGACAGGCTTTTCTCAAAGAAGCACCGATAGAGTTCATCAGCAGCTTCCGTTCAAGATTGCGACCACGATTCTAGCGTCCGTCGTTTAGATTTTGTTAATGATTTATATGGATTCAACGGCTGAAAATATACCCAAAAGATCACACTTTCAAACTCATTTTTCAGCTAGAACCCTATCAAACTCATTCAATCTTCGAAATAACATTCAAGGTGGTTGCAGTCAATAGCTGGGTTGTTACAAAGAAAACTATTTGTTATATGTCAAGCTTTCGGTATATTTCACACCCGTTTTTGGCTCTAGTTTCAGGGTTCTGTAAAAATTATAAATAATATAGGTACTGTTCCGGGAGTTGAAACTTTTTTTTAGCAAATTTGATGATCTTTTTTTTTAAAATTTGAAAATTTTGAGTACTGTTCGAAATATACAGAAAAAACCAAACCTCAATTTTTTTTTATAATTTGTTTCAGTGCCTTTTCGAACTCATCTTTAAACTTTCTACGTGACAATACGAATCGAATGACACCTAAATCGTAATTTTCTGAGACTATATAAAAATTTTAGAAGAAAATGGTACATGTGAACTAGACTATTGATCTCATTCCTGCCAAGTCCCTTGGTACTTTCATATTTTGGAATGCACAACCTGTCCAAAAGCTCGTTATTATTTTTCACCATATTCCAGATTTATGTTTTCCTGTCCATCCTGAAAAATGTATTTGTGAAACTGAAATACTCAAAACATAAACAATATGTATTTGTCAGTTTATTTTGATCAAAACTAACTTAAAGTACGTAGTAGTTTCCATGACGCAACAATCAAACTTTCATGAATTTTCGCTAATATACATATCTCT
>WOGO01002792.1:0-15265 GCA_015342085.1 Leptinotarsa defecta | reverse complement strand
GGAATGATGTCCTCTCTACTCTCGAATCCTAAATTCATACCGGCTTTCCGCACTAAGGCAGAAATATTAGCCGAACAGATGCAGAAGACTGTCATTCTTGACTCACTGCGTTTGCTCAGGGCACATGATTCTCGGACCCAATGATCACTTACCCCACGGGGTGGGGAGTGGTTATTGGTTGATAATGCTGGGGAGCCCTCCCGAATGTATCGGGGCTTCGTGGGATAGGGCCTGACCAGCGCACACTACGGTGAAAAAAAATAATAGTAATGAATAATAAATCTTTATTTTCCTTATTTTTGACAAAGTTATAAAATTTGTATAGGAATAATCAAATTAAAAAAAAAAGAGATCGGAAACTAGAAGTTCCCGAAAAAAGTTAATGACAACTACCTACTTATACACATAAATTCTTCAATGCGATAATAACAGTTATCAACAAATAAATCCTTGAGTTTTCTTTTGAAGATATACATGGTTTTGGATTTTTTTATATCTGGAAGCAAATTACAGGCACGTGGAGCCATCTGATCGGGTGATACAAAAGCTAATTTAGTTTTAGCAAATGATACAAAAATATTGTTTTTTTTCTTGTATCAATATTATGCTTACATTTATTTGGTTCAAACAACTTGTTTCAATTCTCAAAAACAGACAAGCATAAGTCAAAAATTAAAAGACTGGAACAGTTAGAATTCTAAAATTTTCAAAAGCATTTCTGCAAACTTCTGCAGTCCAAACTCTATTCCACCTGCGCCGGTTGCAAAAATGCCGGTCTCTTTTGTTCTCTGGCATGTACACATTGTTAAGGCCGATGGTGCTCCAATATTGAATCACCAACAGTGGAGGATTCGTTTGATTCCAACGAGGCGACACAACGAGGCGACATGCGATACATCGCTCTTAACGCAGTTTACTTGTACTCAGGATGAAGATGAAGAATAACAAGAACAAGAAGAACAAGACAAACAAGAACAAGAAGATCAAGAAGAAGAACGAATTTGACTCGGACGATTAAATTCCACTACTTTTTTTTAACTTAAATTGCTTGTATCTTTTCAATCTCTGCTAATATCCATTATTTTGCAATAGTTTCAAATTGAACAGGATCACAGCTGACCCGTGGAATAGGCCTCCTGGGGAAACCATGCACGTTAAAAAAAAAAACGCGAAAAGTACGCTACCTCATAGGTGGCGTGGAAACGTGTGCATATTATGACGATTACAACTTTTACAACTTGTTGAATCGTTATATCTCAAAAACGGTGGCTCGTAGGAAAAAAGTATTGATAATTTTATGAGCTACAATTTTTGTCTGAAGTATTTTTATTATAAAACTTACCATTTTGCTGAAAATCGCGAAAACTCATGTTTTTGACCTTTGACTTTGAATAATTCTTTTCCATACAGGGGAAAGATGGGAAACTTTCAAATTTTATTTTTAATTATATTCTGAACAATTTTATCGATTTTTAGCTTGGTGGAAATTTAGGTAGCTTCGAATGACTAAATTGACCGGACTATAGCAAGAGATTCAGAAAATCAGAAACAATTTCAATCGAAGGGAAAAGAAAATCAACACTAATGAAATCTGGCTAACTGCATTCATTCGCTCTCGTTTCAGAAAATTCAATCCAACTATCAGGAAGGTGAAACTGGAATGAAATTGAAGACCCAAGATAATAGACATCCAGAAGGCTTCGTCTGTCCTCATCACTTTTGTTGATGTCTACTGCAGTCGTAGAGGCATAAAAAAACTGCAAATTAAGGAAACAAAACGGAAAACAGCTTTGACACGCTTATATCCGGTAGTTAAAGTGTACACACTTTGAAATGAAACATAAATATTCAGTGTAAAATTGTCGAATAACTGAAATTAGCTTTGAAAATTAATAAATATATGGTCTTTAATCGAGCGCTTCTTCACTTTGAATTTAAATAAAACAAAGTGTGGGTGAGATATCATCGAAATTTAGGCGTTTCAAAGACCTAATAATGCCATTATGTGTGGTATATAACATCGTTCAAATGTCTGGCACGGCTTCTCTGGGTGGAGCGCACCCGAAACTTCAAATTTTCCATGACTCTTGCACATAAATCCGGCGGAATTTGACCGATAGCATGTAGTATTTGGCTTTGAGAACCGCTGCGGTTTCTGGCTTATTCGCATACACCTGCGACGTAAGGAAACCCCACAAGAAAAAATCTATCGGAGTTAAATCGCACGATCTCGGTGGCTATATAGTTCAAAACACCTACACCATGCCCTCAAATCGCTCGTGCAGAATATCCAATGTGTCATGAGCTCTGTGGCACGTAACGACGTCCTGTTGAAATTACATGTCGTTGGTGTTCAGGCCAAAATAAGTTGGTTATCATCGACCTGTAGTGCTTGCCATTAACAGTGATGCCCTGGCCAATGTCGTTCTCAAAGAAATATGGACCGATGAGCCGCTAGCCCAAAATACACAACAAACAGTGACTTGTTCGGGATGAATTGGACGCTCTTGGATCTCATGTGAGTTGGTATCGCTCCAAATTCGACAATTTTGTTTGTTCACGTACCCATTCATTCAGAAATGGACCTCATCGCTGAAGATGATTTTTCGATGGGAATTAGGATCAGTTTCCAACTGCTCCAGAGCCCTTTCAGCGAACACACGTTGTTGTCTATGGTCGTTTACCTTCAGCTTCTGGGTCAGTTGAATTTTGTACGGGTGCAGGCCCAAGTCACGATGCAAAATTCGCCAAGTTGTGGTCGAATTCTTTTCAGCGACGCGAAATCGACTGCCTCGATTATCCTGTACACTCTCATTGACAGCGCGATGTTTTCGGCAGATCTTGGGTTTCGTCGATGTATGAGTATTGGTTAACCCGCCATCAGTCGCGTGGTCAAAAGTTACGCGATAGGTCGCGTGTTAGATTTCATCTAACGTACCGTGATTGAATACTAATGATAAAAAAAACATTCCAAGTGGAAATTAAAAAGGAATGTTGCTCCAATACTCAAAAATAACAAATACACAGTGCAAAATCTTTTAATTAGCAAACACCTAAAGAAAAAATTTGAATAATTTTATAAGTACCAGTAATATTTTGAAATTTAATACTTTAGACATAATAATATTCTTCGATGTTACAATGAGGACAGGTGAATAAAGTAACAGCCGTGTGTTCATTGCAAATTGATTTTGGACATGTTGTACATCACCTTTTCGAGAACCTATTTCTGCGTACAGCGCAAAAATGGCATCGTGCCCTGTCTTCCGGTTGAACCGATGCAGTATTCTACGAAGAGACTGCTGGCCTAAAACATTTTTTATTTTCTGTTGCAGAGGTATTGATAAAGTTTTCAGACAAGATCGCTTCAGAATTAGGGGTTTGGTCAATGCGTTTGCTAGATTTTCCAAATAGGTTCTTCTCACCTGTAATATATTATTTGCGAGTTTATTCCAGCAATATTGAGCAATTGACAGAATATAGTGAACGGCCATTGCTTACTCTTGTACACGAATATTCTGTTTTCATTCTATCAACAACTTTTCCTGTGTATACTAAATCGCTTGAATCAATAGAACGGACCTGCAATAATTCTTGATATCTATTATCTTCGGAATTTGATTGCTCTGAATAGGTATTGTGCAAACTGTGCTCAGAACCTGCATTTCCATCGGTGGACTCTAGATCAGGATCATATGATACTCCTGCTACTTCTTCTTCCAACATTTCATCCCAGTCAGCTTGCAACCGCTTTTGCTTTTTTTCGTACCACATTATACAATATATAACTTCACAAAAACAAAATGTCTTCTGCACAATTCGATAAAATAATAACGAATGTAATTAGTTGCGGAGTTATATTTTGTCTAACACAATATAAAATTTTCTATTATATAATAAGTCGTGTGTACGTTACTAGCTAACATTTGAACACTACCTTCTATAAACACGATTTATTCAAAACTGGTCTAGCACTTCAAGAAAAAATATTAATAGAGTGGTCAGGTACAATTCTAAGAAGGCATATACTACAGTATACAGTGTGTTCAATGAAGTATAATTGTTAGATAAAATGTAACAACGCGACTGATGGCGGGTTAAGCTAGCCTTTTTATAAGAAATATATTGATCGATGTAACCTTCAGCTACTGTTGCAGACTTCTATTCTCCGTGCTTTTTAACATTCGTTAAATTTATTTCTGATTCTGCCAGCAAAAGAGCAGAAGACCTTCTGAAACAGTGAGCTGTATATTCCTTCGGTTCCGGGAGGTTCAGAAACTCAGCAATGGTAGAGGGCATTTTCCCAAACTTGTTCATAAGAAATGGGTTGTAGGTATTAAAAAAAACGTTGATGATTGATAACAGAAGGCTGTAATGCAACGTATTCATTTATTATTATTATTATTTATTATTATTATTCATTATTTATTGAAGTAGTCAATTTTTTTTCCAACAATGTGAAAAGAACGACATATTTTTGTTTTTGTATTTCGAATTTGAGCAGTCAATAATTTATCCATTAATTTACTGTCTTCTATTAATAGGTAAAGGGTACAGCTCTTCACGCCAGCAGACTCCATACATTCCGAAAATAGTAGCAACTTTTATCGTTAAATATTTTTCTTCTGATGCCTCATTTATAAACCTTTGGACTTGTTCTTTTTTGAGCCTACAACTTTCAGTTTTCCACTCCAAGAATGCTATTACCTTGAAATATTTGCTTGTATTAACACCATTTTTAACAAGCACACTCGAGTTGAAAACTTGCTCCACAATGTTGACGAGTTTCATATTTTTTATTTTTCTTTCAGATAAGAGATGTCAAAATGTGTTTTTATAGAAATATTAAATTTATCTATTTTATTATGAAAACAGGACAGGTGTACAAAAAACTTTATATGATATTTGTGTTGAAAGTAAGTTTTATTTTATTCGTGAAACTGCTCAACTCGCTGCGCTCGTTTCGCAAACTTTTTACTCACAAAATAGAACCTTACTTTTAACACTCATATCATAAATCGCTATTTCATTGGTTCAGGAAGGAATGATTTGCGAAATACTGGTCATAGTATTATTGGTATATAATATATACCAATATATATTTGCGAATCAAATGGTAATAAAGTGATTTCAACTGCAGTAGTAGTAGTAATGGTGTTCAAATAATTCGTACCCAATTATAGTTTTTGTGATAAGAAAATGAAAATATCATAATTCAAATATATTTTCGTATAAAATGAAGTTGATTAGTCGTAGTAAATTCGTCTCAAGTATCCAACTATTACATTTGGGTTGTTTATACTACAAGTTATTATAATTAATAACTCTGATCATACTCAATAACTATGAACACGGATTCTTTAACTTGTGTATATTAGCTATATTACCCGTGTTAGGAATCACACGTTGAAAGGTAAGACCTCGTTAATCCTCAGCTCTCACAAGTTTCGACTTCTAATGGTTGTCGTTCACAGGGGTGAGCTGGTTAATTTTCACTGATAGTGGAGAGAAAGTCCCAACCTGAATAACTTTCCACCTGCTCCACATAGTTTGCGAATAGCATTTCAACCACGCTGTCACCAGCGTCAATCAACGCCGACCGAAGTCACATTACTCGAATTACCATGAAAGTCATGCATGGTTAGAGAGCAGCAGTAAATATTTCATAACTGAATCAAGTCATCCAAACTCGACGAGCATATTAATTTAAGTTAATTCGAGCTTCACCTGACATTGTTCTAAGATGTCGCATAATTGCTTGATGAAGCTGTTTCGCAATGTTGGCACCTCGGCACTGGTGCATATTAATCACCTTATTAAGTCTGCCATAATCCCGAGCCGTTTCGGTGAATTCTGCCGCTAATCTAGTGGTTGTGTGTGAAACGGAGTTTGAGTGAATTGAGTCAGAATTATAATGTATTTCCGTACAGCATTTAACTTAAGGGAGTTTGATCAGGTGATTATTTCCACACTCCGTTTCATTCCTCGAAAGCACTAGAACATTTTTGTTTGGATTTTTTTCCAGGGAAACAATGTAGAAACAGAAATGACAAAAAAATGCCTAAGCAAATTCCTTAGCAAATTGAAATGAAAGTATTAGCTTATTTCAATATAAGATTCCAGTCAGATTTTTTATTTGATCAAGATTAGAGATAACAAAATTCGGGCTGGAAGGTCGTGGTCGAATGGAACTTGTAGTACCAAACTTTTGGTCTCCTGCTTCAGTGACTGCGAGGACGACTTTTCCAGTTGCTACATTCCATTCTGACTGAATAGAGAATATCTTTGGAATGGAGTAGTAGAGAAATGCGAAATTAGATATCATTTGTCGAAACACTCGGCCAAATTGTTGCTAATCCCAATCAAGGCTTTTTTGGTATAACTAGTTGATTGTAGTTATTCCACCGATTCCATGCACAAATCTTTATAGTTACTCCATGAAATCATGCATTTCAACAATTAAAACGAAACAAGGTATAGGGCTCAAAAGAACATAGTATCCAGTACTCGAAAAGAGCCAGAAATATGCGGGAATACAACCACCATTCGCTAACGACCTTGGAGTGTTATTCGAAAAAAATACTCGTCATAAACTCAAAGTAAACCATATTAAGTCAAAAATATTAGTTTTTCCACCGAAAACACAATGTGATTCTTCTATAGATGAAAATTTGACAGTGCCATTAATGGCGGATGAATCGTTGAAAAGTTCAGAGGCTCATGTGAACAATATCCTCAAAAATCTTTCACTTTAATGAAAATTCCCCACAGCAGCAGGTTTATCTTTAACTAACGACCTGCCACAGCTCTGTACGATTGCAATGCTGATACTAAATATACATATGACCGCGTGCGATCACTAGTAATCATCCATTACCAGAAGATGGCAAATAATACTTTGTCGAAACGTCGTGAAAAACAATCCATCACATCCTGTCGCGGTCACCAATCTGATAATCTTAGCTCGGGTTGAACCGCCTGTGGTGTTTTTAGTTGTTGACGTTTCGGCTTCTACTTTCAAACCATTTTCAAGAAGATATGACTACACTGAGGTCTCAGTCTCCCTACTCCTCAGGTAGTAACACGCTGTAAGGGTTTTGTGACTTGATGCTAGGGTCTCAATCTGCCTACTCTCCAGGATTCGTGGCTGGTTTCTGCAAGGATATCAGTTTGGCTGCTCCTAAGCGTTGACTGTGGGTCCAGAAGGTCTGGTCTGGTATTTACGTCCCTGGATAAGTGTATGAGTGGGCCGGTAGTCTATGCCTGTAGAAGTGCATCATTTAAGATTTTCTCATCAAGTCGGTAGCGCTCGTTTCGAGTGTGCTTAACTACTATGAAAATGGTGAATGAAGTAGCAATTGGTCTTGCCTGGCATTACCAATGACCAGATCTGACAGAAATTGTAATGACATAATTCTTCAAGAAGTTATCTGTAGTGAGTGACGTTGATCTACCTCAACGGGGAAATATGTTATAACTGCATATAGGATGTTTTTATTCAGGAGGTGTTTATTCTTTTCATGTTTCTCGTATCGTCCCCTTTCAGGTCGAATTCCATTAATACCATGTGTATGTATACTCTTCTACGTGACACATAAATCGTTTCACCTAAAGCATACATACATTCAAGTAAAATAGAAGACTGATCGTATTTGAGCTGTTTTTGAAAGTTCTTGTTAATACTATTTCATCAATCATCAACTCATCAAGAATGTAGTATTGAACCCTGTCTTCCTTCCGATAAATGACCTAATGGAACCAATGCAAATATTAAATTGATGGTTGTAGTCATTACTGCGTGGAAGAAGATCATCATGAAAATAAACATTGAAACTTCCTATATTTTCATACCACTTGTACAAATAAAAGTGGTAGAAAAACATAGGAAGTTTCAATTATCATTTTCCATACTGCAAATATTCCTGATTTAGTGGATAACATCATCCAAAGGAACAATTCGTTCAGGCCAGTCTCAACTTCCTACACTCTAGGTTAATGGACTGACATCTATCAGAAAACAACTTCTCCCTTGGCTAATACCACGAAGGACGTGGAATTAGCCACGTTCTACACTTATATTAAGTAATATGCAAACAAAAACCAAAAAATCAAAAAAAAATTGAGCTATCAACACGAGATAAAAATTTTAAAAAAATTATGAAATGAAAATTAAAAATTCAAAGGTTCCAAACCAAGCTACTTCACGACGTTTCGATTGTTAGCATCCACAATCGTCTTTGGGTAATAACTGGTCTCCCCAGAGATCCGACTATTTGAAGGTCATTAGAGTGCTTTCAGCTATCCCCTCTTCCCTTTCTCCGCTTCATCGGTTATAGCGGAATCTGACCGTTTGGCGGGAGTTGGTTGTGTTCCGCTTGATTAGAGGTTTCAATATGTTGCATATCTCTACGCTAGCTTGGCTAAATGCGTTGTTGGACAACATATATGCGGCTTCTTTGAATTTTCTCCTAAACCAGTGTTCCTCCTTGTGGATGATTTCAGCTTGAGCCCCCTTGATGTTATGTTGATGAGTCCAACCATGCTCTGCTATTCCGGATTTGCTGGTTTCTCCTCGCTGTGTGTGTTTTTTGTGCTCGGCAATACGAACTTTCATTAGCCTTGTATTGCTTGTATGTCATTTCATTGTAATTTCAGTCTTTTGCTTAATATAATTGTTATTCCTCAGCTAATCTCTTTTTAATTTTTTACAGATTATTTCAGGGATTTCAAATCAATTTAATATCATATTAAACAGTGAAAGTCCGAACTGATGAAATGCACTAACAAACATTGTCAACCACCTTCAAACAATAATATGACTCATCAAAAACTGCGCGAACGAACATAAACAGTGGCGTAATTTTGTAATTTTTCTAGAATTAAATTTTTTTTCCAATATTAAACAAGAACTTTTTTCTGAATCCGTTTGAAACTAACATAATTCAAGATGAGTGTTTCATTTTCAATATAATTATGACCTAAAAAGCATCTGGAGAATTAGAAATATGCAAGATGTAATAAGATGCAAGAAGATCAAGCTCTACAATTGACATATAAGTCGAGTCGAATTAAATTTTATATTTCGGGATTTTTCGGTAATATTCGATTATAATTGTGGGAATTATTCCCTTTTAAATTACGGCCCTGAAAATTGGTTGACTGAGTTGAATAAAAACACAATAGCAACTTTGTCATAATTCAACCGACACTCCATCTCTTATCGTTTACGAGATCCCCATGTACAGAAATGCATTTGAATAGCCCGTATAATAAAATTTAATTTCTCAATATGAAGTGAACGTCTACGATCCAAAAACTACAACAAAAAATACAGGTCCGTGTTTGAAAATTCAAAGATGGGGTGGCCCAAGTCAGATGACACCCTATATAAAAGATTCATGGACATATTCTGATAGCCCACATCCAGTGCCAATAGCAAAATGTGAACAGATTTTCAATATGTCTGCGAATAAAAAAGATATAGGTAAAATAATAATTTGGGATTTTTTGTTTTTTCCTGTATATCTCCAGAACCAAAAGAGCTATATTCGATTTTTTTACATCATTAAATAGATCTCTAAAATACGCAACTTTGTCATAATTCAACCGACACTCTATCTCTTATCGTTTACGAGATCCCCATGTACAGAAACGAATTTGAATAGCCCTGTATATACAGAAAAATCATCATATAAAATAAAAAGACTACCAACAAAATAAAACATTATAGCATATAAGACTGGTAACTCTTCCATATAAAGAATTACAGGTCAAATATAGACAAAGATAACAAATGAAGTGTCTATAAACCAACATGTGGATTGTGTTCAAAGTTTGCATGAGAAGGAATTCAAGAAATTTTAAATTATTTGTAGGAAGGACTTCAAAAAATGTGAAAACTATATTGTTACGTTTTTCCCTGTGGGTTGACCAATAACTGACTCCTCTGAACAATAGTCAAACTTAACTTTATTTCACTTCAAATACAACAATCACTTCAACTAAAACTTCAACTATTATTCAAATATTTCTCAAAGAGTTCTTCAAGACCTACCATGAGTCGATCTGTTCCTTCGTCTTCCTTTTTATTGATGACCCTCACTAGAACTTTTTGTTGTTGTTGCGAAGCATTTTCAGCAGCTTCAAATTCTAGGGCATAAATGATGGCTTCATTCAATTTTTTATGAAGTGCCATCCTCAATGACTGCTGCAGCTCCGTGTCATGAACCCCGTCGATGAAACTATGGGTGCAGTTATCCGGTGCTTCTGAGTAGGCGAGTCTTACTAACCTTTCCACTTCATCTCCAACTCTTGCAAACTTTCTGATGGAACTTGAGTTCTCACCTTCAGTTGATCTTGGTATCATATCTGACCTACAAAGCTGACACGACTGCTTCATAATTCTTTTGCCTATTCGCTGAAATATTTTCCAGAATTTCGGAAGCCTTTCCTTGTAGTGCCAGTATGAGAGCTGTTGGTTTCTCCTTATTTCTCTACTCATTATTTTCCGCAGCGGCCTCAAATTGTTTGCGATAAATTGACCATGAAGATTCGCCATCGAAAGTTGGAGTTTAAATAAAACTACTGCTAGAAGGGGAAGATGTCGTTTCCTATTTGCATTTTTTCACAGTAATCCTTTTCGGTTCCGGTAATTCTTTTCGAAGTCCCTCTTTAAATTTCTTTTCAATCCCTTAAAACTTCTCATGGACTACTTTTTCCAATCCCTTCTTTGTTTCTTGAAATACTTTTCCAAATTCTTCCTGAATTATTCCTGTATCTCCCCTTTACTCATTGGGAAGATTTTAAGTCTTCTGATTGTCTTTTCCCTGCTTTTCCTGTTTTTCCTGAATATTCACCAGCAAGTCTCCGTCTTCTTTCCTGTTTTTCCTGAATACCTAGTAGTAATTCACGATCTTCATTTCGGCGTAATTTTTCTTTCTTATGCGATTTTCATTCTCTGCCAGTCCCGATTGCAAAGCCTCGAACATTTTCTTAAGCTCTTCCATCTCGTCGTAATCGACACTTCTTGTTTTCACCATAAAACAGTATATTTTTAGTCAATTATTCCACTTCCGACACCAAATGTTACGTTTTTCCCCGTGGGTTGACCAATAACTGACTACACTGAACAATATTGAAACTTAACTTTATTTAACTTCAAATACAACAATCACTTCAAATAAAACTTTAACTATTAATCGAATGTCTACCGCCTTACTAGATAGTTTCGCGTACCGCATTGTAATTTCCACTTGACTGTGTTAATATGATATCATTTATATATCGTAATCGAATGCAGTAGAAATTTCGCCGAAGTTCCATCGAAATCGGTTGCATTATTCTCGCTGCAATAAATTTATCTGATAGAATCTCTGAAAACCAATAAATGCAATCATTCAAATTTCCTTCAAAATGACCAACAAGAAGTTTTTCACTTTTATAATTGTTTAATTTGTTTTCGTAAATAAAATGTTAATAATCAACATATTTATAAATTATCTGTGTTTCCAGAAATAATCATTCATCTAATTGAGCTTTGTATTTACCTACCCTTATATAAAATACGTAATAGAATTGTTTTATGTATCAGTCCAACTAATGAAACTACCGTGTAGTGAAACGCGTCTTGAATGAATTTCATAGTGTGAAAATTATATTATTATTATCATGGATAACTCCCATTTTGTTCATGTAATTGTAATTTTTTTTCAGATCACTGCAACAGATTTAGATAGTGGTAAAAATGGAGAGGTGTTATATTATATTTTGAAAGGAAATACTATGGAACACTTTCAAATCGATGAGAAAACAGGTTATGTTTCAGTTGCTGCAGAATTAGATAGAGAAAATATATCAAGCTATGTCATAGAAATTCTTGCTAAAGATAATGGCCTGCCAGTTCTTTCTCGTCAGTGTTTATTGAATATTGAAATTTCTGATGCGAATGACAACCCACCATTATTTTCAATGCCTAATTATACTGCAGTTATTCAGGTACTATATTTCTTTGAGATTTTTTCTATTGTTATATTTCAATTTCACTTTATAGGAAGATAAGCCAATTGGATACTCTGTTGTCAAATTTGAAATCACAGATAAAGATAGTTTTCCAAATACAATTCCTTACACTTTTGATTTCCGAAGTGGAAATGATGGAAATACTTTCCGATTGGACCAAGATGGTATTTTAAGAACTGCAACAAAATTCAACCACAAAATAAAAGATACATACCTGTTACAAATAAGAGTATTTGATAATGGAATTCCTCCTCTGTACTCAGATACATGGGTAATAGTAAAAATAATTGAAGAATCACATTATCCTCCAATAATAACACCTCTAGAAGTGAATATCAATTCATTTTTAGAGGAGTATCCTGGTGGTGTTATAGGAAAAGTATATGCAAATGATCAAGATCAATATGATACTCTGACTTGGTCGTTGTCGCCGACATTTGGATCATCATATTCAACACAGGACTTGTTTGAAATAAATCAAACAGATGGGACTTTAACTGCTTTGCCGAGATTGGATATTGGAAATTATCGCCTCAACGTTACGGTAACCGATGGAAAATTCTCAAGTTACACTATAGTAAAAATAAGTGTTGAATTACTATCAGAAGATATGTTAGAGAACTCCGTTGCTCTGAGATTTCGCGATGTCAGACCTGAAACATTCATTCTTAGCCATAGAAAAGGTTTTATTAGAGCAGTTAGGAATGCAATGAAGTGTAGGTCTGATGATGTGGTGATAGTTAGTGTACAGCCCTCAAGTAATGAATCACCAAGATCAAAACGTTACACAAGCAAAAATTTGGATGTACTTTTCACTGTTCGTAAATCTGATGGTGGCTTTTTCTCGTCCGATGCCATACGAAAGGGACTGAATGTGAGATTGAATGAGTTAGAGGAAAGCACCAAATTGGTTGTAGAAGAAATTATTCAATTGGAATGTAGTGACAAATACTGCCTGTATGGCATTTGTCAGGACCATTATGTGTTAGAAAATGATGTTATCGATCCTATCTTCACAGATGTCACAAGCTTTGTATCCCCTAGACATCGTCCTTGGCTAGAATGCATTTGTAAGGAAGGCTACGGAGGAGACAAATGTGATACCATTGTGAATGAATGTGCCAGAGATCCATGTTCAACTTTCAAACTATGTGTACCAGATTCATCTCAAGTGGGATACTCTTGTCAGTGTCCAGAAGGCTACACTGGGCCAACTTGTGAAATTGATATATCCAAATGTCATAGCAAGAGTTGTTATGTTGCCAGGAATCCAATATCATTTAGTGGAAAGAGTTATTCCCAGTATAGAATTATAAATAAAAAATCAATTGAGGATCAATTGAGTTTGAGTTTGCGAATTCGAACAGTACAACCCACTGGAAATCTGATGTATGCTGCTGGCAAAGTGGACTACAATATTCTAGAGGTATGTATGATAATATATATATCACTATTACAAAAATGTAGGACCATATAGAGAAATTGTTTTTTTTTCCTACTAATTTCAAATAAGATTTGAGCTTCATCAAATTTTTAAATATATTTTGGTAAGTTATAAATATGATCTCCATTATGAAAAAGTAATATTTTAGCAAAATTTAACTTGATTAGTTACTTAACTGTCTTGTATTATAGTTATGACCACCAGTTTGGAATAAATATCAATGCAAAATATTTGATATTGATTGAAATTGAATGAATAAATACATACATTTTCAGTTTGAATAGTTGCTGCAGATTTTACTGATTTCTCAGCATATCCCATTTCACCAGAAAATATAACTTGAATAGAATTGATGGCAGCTCCCTTCATTGATTATAATGTATAATTTTGAAATTGAATAATTCCTTGCACGCGCGCATAATTTCAATTAAAAATGTTTCTATGGATGATACGGAAGTTTACATACCCTATTTCCTTATTTTATATAGTTAAACAAAAAGTTCATCTAGTTATCTGATTTAATCAAACTATAGCTCGCACAAGTTTCTCAACTTCTGAGGGTTGTCGTTCGTATGGGAGAGACAGATGATTAACGGAAAAACAGATTCAAAACAGATTTAATATATATGATTTGTTTAATCTCTACAAATCAATCTGATTAAGTTTTTCTATTCATATTACTTGCAGCTACAGGAGTTTCAGAATGGAAGGGATGTTTGCCAATTATTGTAATAGAGAATTTTTTATTTCGAATATTACCTATGGTCTGTATCCTCTAATATCTATAAATTGGAAGAGATACATTTTTGGAAAAAATGCTTTTTGGGTATATTCTTCTCCATCTTTATACTAAAAATTTGATATTATCTTTATTTAATAGTTTATTGAACTTAATATGCTTTCTTCTTTTCTTTGAAAGTTTAAAATGTATAACGCTCATTTCTCGAAACTTTATGATATGAAAATAAGTTCAATATGGTGAGTATATAACATTTTGTTGGTCGTTTAATATAAATATACACATACACAAACATGCACATACACATTTGAAAATGTTTCTTAACTGTTTTTTGGGTGTATAATACATAATACTCCACAATCTGAATAATAATTAAAGTTAAATCAATAGAGAATCTGCAATAGTGTAATTGAGAGCACAACAACAAGTTCTCCCTGAAAAGTTACAGGGTAATATAAACCACTATAAAGACTAATTAGTCAGTAACTAGTCATTATCATGAATATTGCATTCAAATTTAATATCAATGGAAAGCTTTCTTTAGATAGTTGAAATTTTGGAAAATAATCTTTTCCGTTTTAAAACCCAAACAATGCCTCAATTTGCTACAGCTCTGGCTCTGAAAATGAGTTATCAGAGGAAAAAATTGGGCTTTTTTGCTAACGAACAGTGGTACTTTCAGTCCCGATCACCTCTGGTTCTCTGAGGCAGATCGGAAGTCTTCCTCTCAGGGCGTTTACACTTGTGCTAGATACATCAAAATACGTTATCAACCTTCTCAATAATAATTCAATATCAACACTATCTGGGAATAAGTGATTCAAATGAGTTACATAAGATGTAAAATACGGTTCACATTCACTGAATAGTGCTTAATTGAAATCACAATGCATATCGCCGTAAAAACAAATATAAATGACCCCAACTCTCACTAATGCGGTAATATACCAAAATGACATTGACTTGATAATATATTTTGAAATTGAAGATTAAAAATAGTTAAAGTTTGATTCCTGGTTTATTTGACTTTAAATCAGACGAAATCACAGTAGGACTGACTAGTC
>WOGO01002791.1:0-15266 GCA_015342085.1 Leptinotarsa defecta | reverse complement strand
TATATGAAAGATCCTATCTTTTTTTCGATGAGGAATCACCTCCTTAAATGTTTTACACTTATTCAGTTACACCCTGTATAAAAAATGCTCATATTTTGGATAATTTAAAGTTCTTGAAGGGTGAGAACAAAAAAAGTTCTGAATAAAGATAAAAAAATCTTGTCATTTATTCAATATTTCGTTGAAACTTCTTGAATATTGTGAAGATGAAGATAATCGATTACTTCTAGAGTATATTATTATTAACTGATATCCATTGTGAAGTAATTAGCTTTGTCAAAATTCTGGACCTGAAGGAAAATTGTGTGATAATTTGCTCACAAGTAATCAGTTACATCAAAGAGTCCCAAAAAAGTATTCTAAAACTTTATATGAGTTTTATTATACTGGGTAAAGAGAAGGTTTGATTATCATCAGATTCTTCATAGTACTTTATTTTCTGAACAGAATGTTATTAACAACTTATTTATAATTAGAAATTATTATTCTTGAAAATCTTAAATACCTATTTTTTATAAGAAATTATTATTCTTGAATATCTTAAATACTATTTTTTTCCCAATTTATTATTCACGTGTCTTCTAGGAGTCCACCTGAGGGCACTACTGTCGACACACAACCTTGGGCGTTTATACTGACTGGATTTAATGTGTTCCTCTACCAATTTTGGGGTTACACATATCACATGTTGCCCTTTCCAATATTTAACCATATTCATACTTTGCAACGTTGAGATTATATCAGTTTGCGTTATACTTGTCATTTGGCTGCAAAAATAAAATCAGATTAATGACAAGTATTGAACAATTTGAAATTCACCTCAAATCCTTTATAGATAATGTCCCTCTGAAGTCCCTCAAAATTTCCAGCAAAACCCAACTCCAATAACTCCGATAACTCAGCTTTCCTAGATCACTTAGAGGTTGCTCTGGACTGCCAACCATACCTTCCAGTCTAGTTAGCTCATAACTGAATGCTATCAATAGTTTACCATATCCCTGCCTTTGGTAAGGTGGTAGAGTCAATATACAGGCTACATTATTTGAATCTGGCGATTCTTTCTCCTGTAAAGCATTTCAAATTTCATTACTTTCTCGAAAAAAATCGGTGAATTATTACCTTCGAAAAATATCCTACAATATGAGCACCTTGTTTGTCGACTTCACACAGAATGTAGAATAAAAATGGTTCAACATCAAAATATAAGGTTTTGTGATCCAAAAAAAGCTTTGCCAGCAAACACAAATTCTGGCAGTAGACTTTATGATCTTTGCCATCCACTTCATAAACGGACAGAGTTCCTTTTCGATAAATTTCTTTTCCTACAGGCTGACGCTGTGTGCATTCACTCTGAAAATTAGTTTCATATGTTGAAGAGAAACAAGTTTGCAATAAAAAACAAGATGCCTTTCAATTTCAAGGATGCACGAGTATTACCAGATGGAAAATACATTTTTCGTAATTTTATAGTGAAATATACAGGGTGTAACATAAGTACGTTAAAATATTCAAGCGACGTATTCTTGAGACAATTTTAAGAAAAAAGTCTATATAAACTAATGTCCGGAAATGCTTCGTTTCGGAGACGAAGGGTTTTGGAATTGAATTTTTTTGTTTTTTTTAAATACTTTTGAAAAAGTAAGTTATTTGCACGAAATTTGGTACCCGGGGTTTTTTGACATGAAAAATCATATTTTCGTTTTAATTTCTAGAGGTCGCTGCGTACGCTCTCATTATTTATTTCAATAACTTTTTCGACAGTAACTTTTTAATACTTTTCATTAAAAAAAACTAATTCCCACACCTTTTCCAAGTAAAAAAGGTATCATTTTCACGACGTTTCGGCAAAGTCTCATTTGCCATCTTCTGGTGATGCCTGTAGTAAAATAAAACTTTTCCGAAATGATTCTTGTGAGGATCAAATATATGTGGCCCATTAGTGTGAGGGAGTACAGTATCTCGCCCATAACAAGGAGTATGATGAAATGGTTCAAATAAATGTTATATGGTTTACTTTGTTGCTTATTTTAAAAATATTTTGGAATATTAGTGTTTCTTTGAAGCGGGGCAATACAAATCATTTTGTCAAATGGACTCATCTCTGATTTTTTTCACTGTTGTACTGACCAAAATGTTTCACATAAGGAGACATTTCCATTTTTCGAAAATTTTGCGACTTTGTCAAGTTATTGACGAAAGAAAATTTTCGGAAAAACAGATCACATTAAATGCCATCATAAAAACTTTATGAATAGAATTTAGGCAGAAATATTTGAGACATGCAATACCCAGAATGAGATGAAATGTCGATATGGACTGAAAATTAAATTTCTCAAACAGGTGATTTTATACAGAGGCATTAACTTGACAAACTTCAAATATCAAAAACTTGTTTTTTTCAAATGAAACACTCCCTATGTTGTTCTACCATTTTGAAGAACTACTTTATTCCTACAATTTTTGGTAATACGACTTAGCCCCTAAAATTGATAGATTTTGTGAAATTTGCAATTTCATTTTATTTTGACTGAAAATGTGTGTTTATCACTTTAATATTTACAAAATTCAAGAGCTAACAGTTTTCCATAGGTTATGCTCCATACAAAACGCTCACTTATCTACGGTGCTAAAATAATGCTAACCGGTTGCTTGTAAACTGGGTCTTGATGCACAGATAAATGCGTCATGTGCATCTCAGTAAGGCAAGTGGTGGTTCTCATGTGCAATAAAACTGTTATCAAAGTGGGCTATGAATTTGACATTCAATGATCGATAAGTTTTAGCATAAAACAAAAATTACCGTCAAGTTATTGCTTAAAGTAAAAAAAAATCTTCGGAAAAACAGACCACCACAAATACCTATCATAAAAAATCTATGGATAGAATTTAAGCAGAATTATTTGAGACATACTTACCAAGAGAGACTTGAAATGTTGGTATGGACTGAAAGTTACATTTCTCAAACAGGAGATTTTATACAAATTCAGTAACTTGGTATTGCATGTCTCGAATATTTCTGCTTAAATTCTACTCATAAAGTTTTTATGATGGCATTTACAGTGGTCTGTTTTCCTGAAGATTTTCTTTCTTTCGGCAATAGTTTGATAACATCGTAAAATTTTCGAAAAAAGGAAATATTTCCTTATGTGAAACATTTTGCTCAGTTCAATGGTGAAAAAATTTTCAGCGGGGTCCATTTAAAAAATGATGATTTGTATTGCCCCGCTTCAAAGGAACACTTTGTATATTCCAAAATATTTTTGAAATAAGCAAAAAAGTAAACCATATAACTTTTATCTAATTTTTTTTTATCATATTCCTCACTATCGGCGAGTTACTGTACTTCCTCACACTGATTGGCCACCCTGTATATGGGGATACTCGTTGTTAAATTTTTACTAGCTTCGATTCAACCTCACTATGTATGTCAGATACATTTTTCTCCTGAAGACACCAACTTGGTTGGTGAAACGTGAGCCGAGAAGAGTAAATTTCTGGTGATTGGAAAAAGTGCTTGTTTTGGATATATTCTCGAATTGATCAAGGAAAACCTTATGATTGGCGGAATCACATCTGATTGTTTTTTAACCTGGCAAATTTATTTCAGAATCATCAATTTCAGATGTATTTCGGCTTTTGCTAAACAACATTGTAAGGCTAAATTGAAGTAATCAATTCATTGTATGTTTTTGTAAATTTTTATTAAAACAACGATAAAAATAAAAACAACAATAAAAATTAATTGGCGCTCCGGGGCGACTTCATTGATTCCAATGGCGCATTTGCTTTTTCAGCTACAGGCAAACCCGGAAAAACCTGTAGCACCACATCATCTGAAGATCTTGATTTACCAATGTCCTCTCTTTTATAAAACAAAATGTAGGGTGTCTCCAGAGGCTCCAATAGATTCAATGCATCGCCAGAACACTTCGTGACACAACTATCGTCAAACTTAAACCAGTCCGTTTCGTCTTTGACCAAGGCGTAATAATGACCAAATTCAACGCCAGAACCACAGTGAACAATGACTGCATGAATATTATAATAGTGGTATGCTAGATTGAAATGTTCATCTATTTCGAACCTTCCAAAGAGTTTCTTGCTTCCGTCAGAGGTTGAGTTTTGTTTGAAGATCATCAGTGTTATTATTAGATTGACTGGTGCCTCGGTTATACTTGTTTCCTTATAACAGTAAGTTAGTTTGGCGCATGTTTGGCAATACAGTCGATCATCACCTGTTAAAAATTTCATTTTCAGATGATTTAACAATAAGCTTTGCATTATTATATTATATTAATGCATACAATGTCTGATTTCAATGGTATATGATAAGGTTGATTGATTAGGATCTTTGGTGTTTTTTTAAAATGTATTTTTGTTAACAATGGTTGGGATATTATTTATATATTCAATTGTTTTTGTATTATCTCCATTTGCTTCTAGCTTCTGTAATTTTTTTTTAATTGGAAGAAAAATTCTCTCTGTTGTTTTTTTGTTTCATCACTAAAGAGTCCCACAATCTGGGAAATACTACCTCAATTATTTTTATGCTGTTGAGGATGGTAATTGCATCAGTTTCATTCTGCATTATTACTGTTAAAAATATATTTGCGTTAGGTGTAACTGGCCTATCTATGAATACACTTAAGTCGTCAAGATTTACATTATGATTCTGAAATAACTCTTTAAATGATTCCAAGTCATCTTCTCTGCACTGACCTGATGTGACAGCCTGCGACTCACGTAAATTAACTATCATAATATTTGGATCCCATTTTTAACATTTTAACAATCCCACGATTATGTTCTCATTTGATATAACTTCACAATTTTCACCATCTTATCTCTGCACCATTTCCAGTTTGAGCTAATATATTTATTAGGAATCACACGTTAAAAGGTAAGACCTCGTTAGTCCTTAGCTCGCATAAGTTTGTATGGGGGCGACAGCTGATTAACGGAAAAACAGATTTTAAACAGATAAACAGATTTAAATACATAGTGTTTTTTTTCGTAATCTGTGAATCTACTTCTTTTTTCAAGATCCTTCATTTCAAGTTACAGAGAAGTAATTTCAGTTCTGAACTGCTTCATTTCTCTCAAAAGCAAAGGGCCACTATTGAAGGAAATGCGAAATTCTTCACAGAAATATACCAATGTTTTCTTCGCAAATATTACAGCTCTGTGTTCTGATGAACCTAAACCGGCACAAGATTCTACATGATGTTGAGAAAAGTGGCACAAATAGCACTTTTTTCCGCAAGAACTTCCTTGCACACTGTACAAATATTGCTCATTTGCTGGTAGATAAAAAATGGATTTTTACTCCTGGACTATAATGGTTTGAAACTTGCAGGTTTATTTTTATTCTCACTGACGGTTTTTTCAATCGGGTTTTTATTTGTTGAGTTTTTCTAGTCAATTCTCCACTGCTAATTTATTTCAATGATAAATTGGGAGAAAACGCACTTATAAAGTTCTTTATCTTTCCAATTTCCAGGCACTAAACTTGATGTAGTTATTAATTTATTGGGTTGAAAAACGATAGCAAAATACTAACTGATACACATTAACACTGTGGCCTTGAAAAATTGAAATATCAGGAAACTTGGAGATAAATAGAGCTTTGAAAACAATTTGAAGAAACAACAAGTAAACTGGAGTATGAAGAAGTGGGCAAACTTCATCATTTATTGACAACTGTTGGAGGAAACTATGCACAATGAATGAGAACTGAAAGAGATCATGATTACAAGGTAGGAGAATCGAAGCAACTTGAAGAAACTACATGTAATTCTTGTGACGCACTGTTTGGAACCTTTGTAGTAATGAATATTACGGAGTTTTATCCCAACACCAAACCGATATTTTAACACCTCGACACATGTTTTGATCACCAAGTGATCATCTTCAAGAGGAAGATTAAACTGAATATACTTAAAATGTTATCCTTATTTGGATAGAAGTCGAGAAAAGTCTGGAATTTATGAAATTGAATGTGAGGATTGCGATGCAAAATATTATGGACGGACAAAAAGATCTATTAAAATAAAATATAAGGAACACTTAGCACACGTGTTAGGAGCCATACGTTAAAAGGTAAGACCTCGTTAATCCTTAGCTCGCACAAGTTTACTTCTGAGGGTTGTCGTTCATAGGGGTGCGACAGCTGATTGACGGAAAAAACAGAAACAGAAACCTAAAATGTGGAAGACCAGACAAATCAGCAGTCGCCCATCATATTTTGCAACAAAACCATTCCATAGACTTTAGTTCATCAAGATTAGTTAGAGAAGTTAACAACAACAGGCATCTAGATGCCTATGAGAGTGTAGAAATACGTTAACATAATAATATTATGAATAACGATGGTGGACCAATACCTAATAGTATACTATATAGCTTGTTAAAATAATATTTTAGTTATTAGACTTACATCACTATTACATAAGGACACATTGTAAAATTTATTTAAGACACTTAAGACGCAGGTACTTAGAAGAGATATCTATGGTATAAATAACGATAACATTGTGAGTATATTTAGTATAATCTTCCTCTTGAAGATGATCACTTGGTGATCGAAACACGTGTCGAGGTGTTAAAATAACGGTTTGGTGTTGGGATAAAACAGTTATATTCTTTACAAGTAAACCGTCTGAATATGAAGAAGACATAGGAAAACTAAATGCTATTATTGAAAATATGCTAGTTAAGTATAGATACTTTCACAAAGGAAAATGAGCTTCACACAGAAAAAACTCAAAATATGACAACTAAAAGGATTATCAAAGAAATGGTAAAACACCCAAAATCTCCAACTCTCTCAATAAAAAAAAAGAAAACTGTTGGACCCCAAAAAAATAAATACTTTTGGTTTTTGGCATTTATGGTTTCTGACATTTATGGTACAGACAAAACTTTTGAAACAACATAATATATCATACCTTTCAACTGTTATTTGCCATATGAGCATTGATTTGATATTTGCAAAATACAAAGCAAAAACAAAATAAATGGAGGAATTTTTTATGGCAGAGATTCCTTCATCATAAACAAGATATATTGAAGGTAGATGATAAAATGTTCAGAATGGGTTTTTTTACCTAGTAATACATCAAATCTCTTCAGGAAAAATATTTCTTCATCAATACTTTATTTTTGTTTCAGACTACAGCAACAAATGAACATTAGGAACTCCCTTTTCCTTCGAAGTTTTTACAAACTGTGAACGATCTTTAAAATAGGTTTTAATTAAATTTATAGCAGGTTAAGTGAACCCGATGAAGTTCAAAATTGCAACAAAAATTGGATAACTAATAGTATCAAACGCTTTGGAGAAGTCTATAAGTATCAAAGCAGTCGTGTTACCTTTGTCTGCATCTTCGAAAATATCATTAGTTATTTTCAAGAGAGCAGTTGTACAGCTGTGTTCTTTACGAAATCCTGAAGGAATTTGAAAAGCATTTGATTTGATATTAATTAGATATTTTAGGAAGAGCCAGTATTTTAGAAATCTTCCAATGCTATTATTGAAAATATGTTAGTTAAGAATAGATACAATAGATACAACAACATAATATATCATACCTTTCAACTGTTATTTGCCATATGAGCATTGATTTGACATTTGCAAAATACAAAGCTAAAACAAAATGAATGAAGGAAATTTTTATGACAGAGATTCCTTAATCTTAAACAAGATATATTGAAGGTAGATGATGAAATGTTCAAAATGGGTTTTTTACCTAGTAATACATCAAATCTCTTAAGGAAATATATTTCTTCATCAATACTTTATTTTTGTTTCAGACTACACCAACAAATGAACATTAAGAACTCCCAAGATTATGAAGAAAATGAATAGCAGATGTTTATTAGATTGAAGTCACTAAATTGTGTACTGGTATTTTATAATTTCCTCAAATAAAACAAAACATCTCACAACTGTTCTGTTTAAGGTTATCGAAAAAAAAATGTTTTTATTTGAACTACATTGGTAGAGTTTCTTAATGACGTACACTTATTAAAAAATCCAGAGGCAATATTAAAAGGAGTCCAAAATTTTCTGGAACAATATACTTACTTTCTTTTATAGAATTATTTTAATGCATATCATAAAATAAAATTCCGTACTCACCATGTGATATCTATAACTTTTCTCTAATCTCATATATTTCAGACAATATTCACAAATCCAAAGTTTACTTTGTCGCCCATAGTCTTCAGGATAAGGACTAAAATACCAAGTATCAATTTCAAACCTGCCAATTTGTATCTTATCTATATATTTGACTTTTGTAATTTGTTCATGTTCCTTTTCCAGAGCTGCTGTAGTTGGGTCCATTTCAGCATACCTATAATAGAAATACACTATACTCTCTTTGTACTTAACATCTTGAGAATATGATCGTAATCGAGATCATACTATGATTGAAATATTTTTTTTAGACTCTCAAAAGACCCTCCGAAAATGACAATCCCCCAATTGAAAAATGCACACTCTTATGTCACATAGTTCCATTTGTAACATCTGAATTCTTTTCGCAATAAAGTTTAGAAAAAGCCTATCATAAAACTACTTTTCTGGTTGAAACTATAGATGCTCATGAAATAAATCCAATTATAATTTGTGTAAGGTGCCTCAGAGATCATTATTCTAGATAATTTTCAATAACCGGATTTAGATTTGATGAAAATTTGATGATAATTACAACAGTTATATGTTAAAAAAAGCTGAAGAAGTGAACTTTGTACATTCAAGCCAGTCTCGCATATACCTACACAGTAGGTTGAATGGACTGACGCCTATCAGAAAACAACTACTTCCCTGGCTAATACCACGAAGGGCGTTGGATTAAATTTGACAGGCGTCAGTGCAGGAATCTTCACAGAAAATTTTCTGCATATGCAATTATCAATATAACTGAAAAGAGTCGACCTTCAATTTTGGAACGGGCACACTTGCAGACCGGTTTTGGGCTCATTAGCCCCTCATCAGTGCAAAATAGTGCCATCATCGACCTAGAGTCAATGATATTCCATAATTTAAAATCGGAATTCTTTCCGAGTATTTCATTCCTCTTCCTAAGTTGGAGCGAACAACAAAATGTCACTCCATCTAGTGGACGAGGTACTAACCAACTGCATATCAGTGGGCTATGCTTGAAGACTGGCAGTAACCAATCTAAAGAAATGAACTTTAAACGTTCAAGCCAGTCTCGAATATACCTACACAGTAGGTTGAACTGACTGACGCCTATCAGAAAACAACTACTCCCCTGGCTAATACCAGGAATCTTCACAGGAAATTTCCTGTGAAGATTCCTGCACTGACGCCTGTCGAATATAATCCAACGCCCTTCGTGGTATTAACCAGGGGAGTAGTTGTTTTCTGATAGGCGTCAATCCATTCAACCTACTGTGTATATTCAAGACTGGCTTGAACGTTTAAAGTTCATTTCTTTAGAATTTTTTACTGTCAGTCTTCAAGCATAGCACACTGACTAATAAGAAAGTTATATGTTAAATCAAATGTCAATAATTAATTTACAGTAAGGTAAATATACTTTTCGCCAACCACTCGAGAACTTGGATAACTTACATTCTGAACAATAAATAATTTATAGTTTTTTTGACATTCATTATGAGTAAAATCTATAATGAAAACCTAATTTATTAAATATATTTTAAAAAAATTAAATTTAAATCTATATTTTTTTCAAAAAAGTCAAAAAAGTTTGAAAGAAATAAATGACTATATACCAAAATGCACACTTCTACGACAGACTACTAAAATATTTCAATTACCAGATTATCATCATTATGATCAACATTTGTTTGAAGGTGGCTGACAATGTTTCATGGTGAATTTCATTAGTTAGAACCTCCATTGTCTAATATGATATAATATGATTTGAAATCCCCTAAGACGATTGTAGATACTAACAATCGAAATGTTGTGAAGTAATTCGGCTTGATATCATTTGATTTTTATTCTATATAAATTCAAATTCTTTATTGACCAGTTGGGTAAAAATTGTACATATGGCCAGTCATAATTTTTATAGTGAACAATACACCCACAATATATCATATACATCATATTCTTTTCAGTTAACAATATGATAATTATGTATCAGACATACACGTATCAAATCCACAATATAGAGACATTCAACAGTTACAATCATTCAGGAATTCTTCGCAACTGTAGTAACATTTGTCTAGTAAGAAATTTTTAATGCTCCTATTCAATAACTTGTCTGTTTTAATTTGTGTAATTGTAAAGGCTGACTGCATTATATAGTGGTGATTCTTTAAATCTGGAGGTTTTGTATCTAGGCAACTTTAATAAATTTTAATTACGCGTTGGATATCCATGACGATGAGGTTTTTTCAAGCAATGACTCGTTTTTTCTGGCGTAGTTCACACATTCATATATGTATATGCAGGGAGCTGACAGAAGCCTTTCTCTAATGAGTATTGGCCTACAACTCTCTAAGTATTTCATATCAAATGTCTCACTAGTCATTTCTGCGATACAAAGATCCTGGTAAAGTTTTTTGCACTTCTCCAAGACATTATACTGTAAGAAATGTGTGAATAAGCCATTGGATAGTGGAAACTCAGCAGACATGACCTGCTTGAACATTGCTTCATCTGTTTTATTGCAAAATATGCTTTGTTCAATTTACACACAATTTACACTATCAATATGCAAATCCCAAGTCAGTTGTTCATCCAAAATTGTACCCAAAAATTTACCAACAGTTACAACATCAATATCAAGTGAGTCGCATAATGTGATCTAGAATATTGCTCCTTCTGTTATAGAATCTCATAGAAACAGACTTGGTAGTGTTTGAAATGAGGTGATTAAGTTGACACCATTCTGAGAAATTTTCAATCACAAAATTAATTTGTTCTATCAATATTTTGAGATCTCTTCCTCATAGGGCAATAGTCATATCATCAGCAAACATTGTGATTTGACAATTTTATAAGTGTTCCGGCAAATCATTAATAAAAATAAGAAATAATATAGGTTCGAATATCAATCCCTGGGGAACACATGAGTTTATGTTGAAAGATTTGGATGAAACATCATCATACTTCACAATCATGTTGCGATTTTTCATGTAGGACTCTATCCACTTGACTAGGTTTTGTGGAAGTTGGAACATCATCAACTTCTCCATTAGCAGTTCTGATGAGACCATATCGGGACCCTATTGTTCAGTTTTCAATTTTTTTCTTAATTTTTATCTCATTATTATTTCACTTCAGGTTTTTTTTGCTTAATATAGTTCTTATTTTTATTATTTTCAGTCATTTATTTTGTTTTTTTAGGGATTTCAAATCATATTATGCCATATTAGACAATGGAAGTCCGAACTAAATAATGTTCTCTCGAGAATTATAGCTGTGAAACTAGATAAACCCAATGGGTTTGTTGAAAACGGAATTGTGTGTATCTTGCAAGAAATCGAAATTCTTCATCTCGTTTGGTGAAGACATGTGAAATGTGTCAAAAAGTGAAATTCTGCCAAGAAGATACGTAAGCCCAGCGTATAGTATGGAGTAATTTAGTCTCCCAGATAATATCAGAGGTGATAAGAATTCAACTATTACAGCATAATCAGGTATATTCAGCCTATATATTCTCGATATATAAAGTATAGTAAGAAAAACTGAAATGTCTAAAGGAATTATTGAACAATTATTCATTTTCTATATTTTATATTACTTTGGAGATACTCATCTGATTTTATTTGTATTTTGGTCAATAGTGCATGCAGCCTCTTTGTTTTATTACTGAAGGACAAATTGTTGGTAATTTGCAAAATATAGAAGAAAATCTTATATCAGCTGAGGAGAAGGTTTCTGGCAGTGATATTATAAGCCCCCATACCAAAAGTATATTAATGAATACTAATAATCATTAATGTGATATTTTCTTGTTGATGCAAAGATTTCATTTGTTCCTGAATTTATTAAGAATCATTTCAACTTTTTTCTTGAACTATATTTATATTGATAGTTTTGATCTTGAAAGATATTGTCAACCCTCTTTTTATAGGAATGAAAACTGTCGAAATAAATTCAGTCATTGAGTCTGGTATGAAATACCATATTCTTACGTTTTCTGAATGTGATTGATCTCATCATGTCTCCGTTTTTGGTTACGTGTAATTTTTCTATCAGAATTATCACCTAACATATCAGCAATCACTGGGCGATCCTTCCATACTTTCATATCCATAGAAGACTTTTGACCACTTTCCATCATATTGAATCTCGAAGACATTATTCTTCCTCTTGGAACCTATATTTGAATTTGTAATGAATGATTTCATTTTGTTTCTGAAATACTTTACCCATTCATCCAGTCTTCGATTATATCCTTCATAGTGAACATAATACTCATATTGCCTTTCCAAATCATTATAGCGAGATTGAATTATTTCTGCTGGATCTGAAACAAATTTGTTAGTAGGTAGCTAAGGTAAGGGAAAATCAAATTATATTTGTAAACACAACAAAGAGGTTATGTTCGGTAAAATGAAAACTTACGCCAAGAATCATCGGATCTTCGTACCAAATAATGTTCACCAACGTCCAACGGCTGTTCTTCAGTACTCTCACTGTCCTCATCTTGTTGCAAATTGGGTTTGGATTCGCTTTCCGATTTTTTACGCATTTCATCAACAGAAACATGTATTTTATGAAATTCAGACATACCTACCACTGTTGCCCGAATGTAAATATTTGAAATGTCAATTTTTAGTCAACCAATGGCAGGGAATTATGATTCAAATGAACCAATGAAAGAATTCATCGGTGAAATGATGAAGGCACATCATTATGGACTCTGAGCAATTGCTGAATTTACTTACCTTTTACAATTATGTACTTCAATAGGGCAACAGAACTAATAGTTTCTTCAGGTTTTAAAAAGCTATAATGAAACAAGTATTACGGTTTTGTTAAATGTATAGTGAAAATATCACAATAAAATATTGTTTGTTCATCTCAAAATATGCCAAATTTCCTAACTATTTTTTTCCTATTGAAAGTATATTTATGATGTTGTGTACAGACAAAATTACAGACAAAATCAGCTTTTATCAGAGTAGGTGGTGCACCTGCAAGATATCCTAACATGGACATTTAACTCATGTCCAATAAAATTTGATAACGAAGTTTTGTGCTGAGAATCTCTACTGATTTTTCAATTAAGACAAAAAAGATTTTATATTGTGCTTTTCGTAAGATCAGTTCTTGAATATTGTTCGGTTATGGGACCCATATCTACTGTAATGCAAATATCGATTTGATTGAGAATGTTCAAAAGATATTCTTAAAGAATTATGCTTTTCACTTAGGTATTCAACGAAATGAATATGAGTACAGTCAACTCTCAACCAAGTTAAATATAAAATCATTGGAAGATAGGAAAATTTTTATAAACTTGAGTTTCCTCTTCAAATCAATAAATAGTGAGATAAACTTCCCAGAACTACTTCAACTAATAACTTTTCATATCAAACAAAAAGATAGGAGAAATCCTGACATTTTTCATATACATTTTTTCCATTCCAATTGTGCTTTGAACAGTCCGATTCCTTGTATTCTGAAGCTGAGAAATCAATATCATAATAACTTAGATCTGTTTAATGTATCACTTCAAGTCTTTAAAAATCAATTGAACAGGCTACATCGTTTTTGAAGCTTTTCTTCACCTTACCATTTTCTTTGTAAGTGCCAGATTTTTTACATCTTCTTCCTTTACATTTCCTTTACATTCATTGAATGTCTGTGTGTTGTCTGGGATATTAAGTTTTGTTTAAAGGACCCCGCACTAATCTTATGGAAAACCGGTTTCGGTGAAAATCACTGAAATTTCAATATGATGCATCCTGAACAAAAGTTATCATAGCTCCAACCCGCTGAACGCCGTCGTTTGGATTCTACAGGGTTAAAGTTTGATATTTTGACGATTTAAAAAAAACAGAATTTCATTTTCATCGTGTCGATCTGAATTTTTATAATGAAATAGTTAGTAGACAATATGTGTATCAAGAAGTTCGAATGACAAAAGTTTCTAGAAAGAAAAAATTGGCGGGTATACTTTGTTTTTCGTTATTATTATCGAACTTATTTCGAGAAAATATTCATATTCCTGCAGATTTATATGCAATTGATGTTACATGATGTACATGAAAGATCAATATCATATTTTGCGTTTGAACCAACCATCCAACTTTAAGTATTTGGAAAATTCGGGGCGATCAAAAATATATTTTCAATTTCGGAAAAATGTAGGTACCACTTTCTATAATCAGCTTCAACCAATATACTCAGCTGATTTAGTGAAATTATGTAGCTAATATATATACAAATGTGTCAACGTATGTGCTCATTAATCTGAATCCAAATAAAGTTGCGGCGATGATCCAAAAAATATGGAGAAGGGATGTTTCGGAATAATTTTGAAATGTTTACTATCTGTTTATTTTCTGACCTAATGTAAATAAGTCATTCTTGATCAAAAAGTTCCACAGTGCCTACCTCATGAATGCCAGGGGTTTGAAGTATAGTTTTCATCGATTTCTCGAATAATCAATAATTCCTTTGTAACGGAAAATGATATTGTTTCCTAGACAAACTTCGAAACATTTCAATGACAAAATTATCCTGAAAATGAGAAAATTTGTAATGCATTTTCAGGCCTTTTTGGATATAAATGTTGATATATGATATATTATTCAGATAAGCCTTGTTTTTGTTTTTATAGAGATATAATGGATATTCTATTTATGTTAGACATGTATATTGTTTTTTGTTTGAAAAATATATTTTTTCATTTATCAAACGAAAGTATGAGGAACCGTAAACAGGAAAACAACAGATCTTGCTAGTATCGAGAGACATTCCTTTCTTCTAGAAGATATTTCCAAAGAATTCTTATGACACCCAGATCAGTGGAATTGAAAGATATATTTAAAAACATCGTACTGGATAATCCTGGGAAACAGGAATATCCAGTAGAGATGAGAAACCTAGAAAAATCACAAATTTCGTTATTCGATGAAAATAATTTCGAAAATACTCAAGGGTTCTCAAAAATAAACTACTCAAAATGAATATAGAGACATGTCCTTAAAATGCAATAAGTAAAAAAATATGTATTATTTTGTCAAACATTTATATTTATAAAATAGTTTATAGGTGCCTTTATTAAATTTAACTTACATTGTTT